>OVBI01001118.1:22252-41975 GCA_900406495.1 Sisymbrium altissimum | reverse complement strand
TTGGCATCCTCCAGATGGAGTTGGTGGAGGAGTTTCGAGAGCTCAGCCCCTACCTTTCGTTTTTCCTTCTCTAGGGGTTTTGTCTGTTACAGGATTCCGAAGTTTGTGTTCAATAAAAAGAGAAGCTCGAGAGTTCTTTTGTTCTCCCCCAAATCGTTTCGGTTCCTTTAGGAGTTGGGAACTTAAGGCAAATGTGATAGGTGGATGGGACGGCCTTGATGGCGTTGAGCCAGGGCGTTCCCATTACAGCATTATAGATGGTTGGATGATCTGCTACCGAGAACTGAACTGATGTGGTTCCTCCAGCCGTAGTAACTGGAAGGATGATAGTTCCTTGGGTCATTGATATGCGTCCAGAGAAACTCGTCAGCGGTTAGGTTCATCCAACAACTTATATTGTCCTGTTTCCATCCTATCTAGGGTTTTTCGATAGATTACGTTTACTGTGCTACCAGTATCGATCAAAACCCTAGATACATCATTATCGGCTATTGTGAGTTGAATCACAAGCAGATCATCATGAGGATGGATGACTCCATAAGCCTTCGATTGATCAAAGGTGAGTGCATCTCTCGTTCTGTTCTTCGATTTTGATCGATTGGTGTTGTTCCCTGCTTGTCGCTGAGTAGCTTTTATCGAAGATATTGAATCGCAGAAAAACGGCGATCCTCCCATGATTATGCTCACCGAGGATTCAAGGGGTTGCCCTAAGGATATCGGGAAAGTTTCCTTTCGGATTGAATCCAATCCTCGAAGATCTCTAGAATCGGTTCAGCTCCAGCGGATGATTCGAGTTAGTTGACTTAGGCATCTTTCGTTTCTCAGAGTAAGAAAGCTTTTGGATCCCCTCCTTCTAGCGCCAAATTGTGGGAACGAGATTTCACACAATGTATTTTCGGAAAGTGAATTCGATAATTAGGTCCCAAAAGTTCTGGAATGAGAAACCTCTTGAAAGATTTTGGTAGATTTCCGCAAAAGTGAAGAATAAGAAAAGGAAGGATAAGAATACGATTTTATTGCTGAATCTCGAATTAATAGTAAATCGTATATGTATTCAGTATGTAAACGTTTCAGAATGTGTAACAAGAGGTAGAGATCGATCCCTATTTATACTAAGACATCCTAAGCCCTAAACTCCCTAAGTTTTGNGATGTGGGACAAAGGTTCTTTCCTTTTTCCGATGATTTTTCCATAAATCTTCGAAGAAGCTTCTAGAAGCTTCCATAAGTTGGTTTAAGCCTTTGTCGGTCCATTCTTCCAGCTCGGCCCAAGTCCATTCCTCGTCTAATGGTTTTCTTCGGTTAGTTTGATAGACGAAACATCGCGATGTCTCGAGAAACTTATGAAAACATCGGTATGTTTTACGAAAAGGCCATAAAGACGAAGAAAGAAGCGAAACGAGACAAAACGAAAAGCGTCAGCCAGCTGGGTCAGTGTTTCCTACCGAGCTGGACAGCATTCAGCATGCTAATCGTCCAGCTTGGTAGCCTGAGTGCAGGAAATGCTGAACTGGCTTGCTCCTAGATGCATGATGTCGTCCAGCTCGGTTTACATGATGAGAGGAGATCTTCCGATAAGTCGTGGGATGCGTCCAGCTTGATATGATGAAATGTGTCGGTAAGCTCGGTAGCCAGGAGGGTAGTTTTTACCGAGCTGGCTAGCATATACCGTCCAGCTCGGTAGGAATGGAGAAGGAAACATGCATATTGCTGCTCCAAGCTTCCATACCGAGCTAGACAGCAATGCCCAACTTGTGGACCCCATAACTTTCTCGTATGAACTCCATTTGATCTGATTCTTCTTCCTTGAGCTTCATAATTGAGTTAAGAACAATTTCCAAGTGGTTTCACTTTTAAAATCTTTATGGTTTGGATGATACACCTCAATCATTGAACGTATATCTTTTTCAGTTCGGAACTCTCGGAAAATGTCATCCAGCTCGGTTTCCAGGTGGGGAAGGATTCTACCGAACTGGATGCATCATGCTGTCCAGCTCGGTACCAAATTAGGGAGGTGATACCAAGCTGGGTGCATCATGTCAGCCAGATCTGTAGATTTGTATCAAGCTGACTGTTTTGTGCTGTCCAGATCGACGTTCTATGGCAAATGCTTGGCAAAACATGCATTCAGGTCGTGTGTGTCAGTCAGCTCGGTAGGATTTACTGCCAAAACACCGAGCTGGCTGTCCTGAAAGCATGGTTGATTGCCTTTTACTCGAAAAATCGTAACTTTCGTCGGTTTATGGGAGGAATCGTTCAAAGGACGAAGTGATCAGCTGAACACGATGGAGAGATGCCAGTCAGGTCGGTATCACTAGCAGATCTCGATACCGAGCTGGCTGTCTTATTTCGTCCAGCCGATCATCCTTTGTTCAACGATTTGCGAGTTCATCGATTCCTCGGAAAAACTCTCGAAATACAGTTTTTCTTTCTTTCTTTGCAGAGTTATCGACAGAGTGGTTCGAAATGAACTTTCTCCGAACTCATATCTAAATATGGAAATTCCTTTTCGATATTTAAATATTTTAATCGTTAATTCTGGAAGTGTGGATTTTGACCTCAACAATGCTGACCTTGGCATGCAGTTTGTACCGAGCTGGACGGTAGGCAACATGCTGACCGTCCAGCTCGGCTAGTTATGGCATGTATGCTATCTCCTTCGAAAACTCCAAGTATTTCCGGAGATTTTTTTTGTAAAATTTTTTCCGAAAGATTGTTTAGGATAAATTTTTTGGAATTTTAATAAAGTTTTTGCGGAAAACTGTTCAAGATAAGTTTTTCCGAGAATTTTCGTACGAAACCAACTTGCCCACCAAGTCTACCGAGCTGGCTGTCAGGAAGGAGCATTCATGTGCTGAATGCTGACCTTGGCAAGCAGTTTGTACCGAACTGGACGGTAAGCAGCATGCTGACCGTCCAGCTCGGCCAATTTTGGCTTGTATGCCTCCCCTCTTCGATGTTGGGGTCAAAATCCACATTTCCGGAATTAACAATTAAAATATTTGAATATCGAAAAAGGGTTTCCATATTAAGATATGAGTTCAGAGAAAGTTCATTTCGAACCACTTTGTCGATAACTCTGCGAAGAAAGTAAGAAATTTTGTCTTTCGAGAGTTTTTCCGAGAAATTGATGATCTCGCAATTCATCAAACAAAAGACGATCGGCTGGACGAAACAAGACAGCCAGCTCGGTATCAAGCCCTGCTTGTGATACCGAGCTGACTGACATCTCTTTATCATGTTCGGCTGATCATTTCATCCTTTGAATGATTCCTCTGATAAACCGATGAAAGTTACGATTTTTCGAGTAGAAGGCAATCAACCAAGCTTAAAGAACAGCCAGCTCAGTATTTTGGCAGCCAATTCTACCGAACTGGTCAACATACATGAGCTGGATTCATGTTTTGCCAAGCATTTGCCACAGAACGTTGATCTGATCAGCACAGAGCAGTCAGCTCGGTACTAGTCTACCGAGCTGGCTGTCATGATGCATTCAGCTCGGTATCATGCTTCCTATTTGATACCGAGCTGGACAGCATGATGCATTCAGCTCGGTAGAATCCTTCCCTTCCTGGAAACCGAGCTCGATGACACTTTCTGAGAGTTCCGAGTTGAAAACGATATATGTTTAATGATCGAGTTGTATCGTCCAAACCATAAGGGTTTGAACATGAAACCACTTGGAAAATGGTCTCAACTCAATAATGAATCTCCCAGAAGAAGAATTAGATCAAACGGATTTCATACGAGAAAGTTATGCCATCCATAAGTTGGGAATTGCAATCTAGCTCGGTACGGAAGCTTGGAGCAGCTAGCTCAGTGTTTCCTGCACCAAAGCTACCGAGCTGGACGACATATGCCCGTCAGCTTGGTTCCACCCTTCTGGATACCGAGCTGGTCGACACACTTCAGCATATTTGGCTGGACGCATCCCACGACTTATCGGAAGATCTCCTCTCATCCTGTATACCGAGTTGAACGACATCATGGACCTGGAAGCAGCCAGTTCGATGTTTCCTGCACCCAGGCTACCAAGCTGGACGGTCAGCATGCTGCCTGCCATCCAGCTCGGTAGGAAATGCTGACCGAGCTGGCTTACACTTTTTGTTTCGTCTTATTTCGATTTGTTCTTCGTCTTCAGGGTATTTTTGTAAACATACCGATGTTTTTCGTAAGTTTCTCGAAACATCGCGATGTTTCGTCTATCGAATTGGGCCGAGTTGGAAGGATGGACCGACAAGGGTTGAAACTGACTTACGGAAGGTTCTAGAAATTTCCTCGAAGATTTATTAAAAAAATCGTCGGAAAAAAGAAAGGACATTTGTCCCACATCGAAACTTAGGTTGTTTAGGGTTTAGAATGTCTTAATATATATAAGGATCGATCTCTACCTCTTGTAACAGATTCGAAGACATTCACGCATTCAATACATTATAGCAATAAAAGTTCGTTCCCTTTTTGACCTAATTTCCTTTTTCGATCTTTCTTCCTACTTTCTGCTTTCCCTCGCAAGGTTCTCGGATCCTCACATTAACAACTTTCCGAAAATACATTAAGGTGAATTCCGGTTCTCACAATTTGGCGCTAGAAGGAGGATACACGAGAAATCTTTACTCTTGAAAGTGAAAACCCTAGGTCGAAACCTCGAAACTATGGCTGGGGACGAACCCCCTGCATCTACTCAGCGTCCAGAGGGAGATGGAACGGATGCAGATACTATAGCCCAGCTTCGATCCTCTATGCTGGCTCTTGAGAAGAAGAATCAGGAACACGAAAAGCTTTCGGAAACCCTGACTCAACATATCGAAGATCTTAGGAAGGAAAAGGAATCCAGGGCTTCTATTTTGATAAAGCGTCTCGATTTTGCTACTCCAGGAGGATCAGGAGCTTCGAGGCGTGATCCACGAGGAAGTTCTTTCCGAACACCATATTTTCGTAGGATCAACCCTACTGCTGCAACTCTCCCGCATCGCCCCTCGGAAACATCAACCATTAACAATGAAACACGCGCTGAGGGAAACCCTAATTCCGAAGGTCGAAACAATAACACTCAACCTGAGGATGTGGTAGATCCCTCAGACCGTGAGGACGATCTAACTGACGAAGAACTCGCTATCTTGTGAGAATGAGAAGAGGCTCTTCGAGCACATGATGATGATTTCCAGCGGGTAGTCGGAGAAAGCGAACTAGATGAAATGAAAAGGGTTAAATCCCAGGTCTATCGAGCAACTAGTGATGCCCCCGAAATCGAACGTGTTCTGGAAGAGGCTCAGAGAACTACTTTCACGGACCGAATCACCAAAACTAGGCTTTCGGATCCCGGAAAGATGAATATCCGACCCTACAATGGAACAACAGATCCCAAGGGTCACTTAACATCCTTTAGGATAGCCATGGGGCGTGCGAGGTTCAAGAAGGAATAAGAGGACGCTGGTTACTGCCTCCTGTTTGTTGAGAACCTGAAAGACGATGCTCTCGAGTGGTTCTCAAAGCTCGAAAGGAACTCCATCGACAACTTCTCACAGTTGTCTAAGGCGTTCCTTAAGCAGTACTCTATGTACAAGAACCAAGCAACCTCCGACGCTGATCTATGGGCGATATCCCAAGGCCAGAATGAAACCTTGAAAAACTTCATAGATCGCTTCAAAGCCGTAGTCTCAAAGATCGACGGAGTAAGTGACAGAGCTGCACTCGAGGCACTCAAAAGGTCGCTGTGGTACGAGTCTCGTTTCCGAGAGGAGATGACACTCAATCCCCCACCAACAATCCAGGATGCTCTTCATCGAGCTTCAGGATTCCTCAAGCTCGAAGAAGACATTCGAACAAACGAACGAAAACATAGAGCAAAGCCGTCTGGCAAGAACGCGCCACCAGCTCCCAGCGCCTCAACAGGCAAGAAAGGGAGCTCGTACGTATAATTTGAACCGAAAGGCGGAGCTCACAACTACCAAGTGGCACCAGGA
Organism: Sisymbrium altissimum; assembly: GCA_900406495.1. Lineage (NCBI taxonomy): Eukaryota > Viridiplantae > Streptophyta > Magnoliopsida > Brassicales > Brassicaceae > Sisymbrium > Sisymbrium altissimum. Next base: position 36,013 of record OVBI01001118.1, on the reverse strand, counting down.
TCATCCCAAGATGGACCATCCAAACCACAGTGGGGAGCTGGACGAGGAAAGAATCCAAATGCCAGAACTCGCAACATCTCCACTTACGATGAGAAGGCCTACTGTGATCATCACAAGGCATACTGCCATTCAACTTTGAATTGCCGAACTTTGGGATCTAAGCTAACTGAAAAACTCCTAAATGGGGAGCTCGGGGATATAGCAAAACTCCTTGTGATGGAAACACACGAGGAATCTGACCAGCAAGAGGAAACCACAGACGAGCAACCCGATCAGGCTCAAGAAGGACCTCCCCAGGAAACTCCAAAGCGTGGGAGGAAAAATGAGGAGCCTGCTGGAGCAAATAGCCGAAGGAAGGTGTACATGATCATGGGTGGATCTCAATATTGTCCAGACACCATTTCTGCCCTCAAGGTCTATCAAAGACAAGCATAAACTGCCAAAAACTGGCCACAACCTGCTCCCCACGACAACTTCCAAATTACATTCGAAGAGGAAGACGCAACTGAAATCCAGCATCCTCACAACGATCCACTCGTTGTTCAGCTGGTGATAAGCGAGATTAACGTTGCTAGAATCTTAATCGACACTGGGAGTTCAGTCGATGTCATCTTCCGAGACACTCTCCAAAGNACTCTCCGAAGAATGGATGTCGATTTCTCTGAAATCGAGCCTACACCGAAACCTTTGACAGGTTTCACAGGGGAGACTACCATGACCTTAGGGAACATCCGACTCCCTGTCCAAGCAGCAGGAGTAACCAAGGTCGTAAACTTTGTAGTAGCTGACCATCCAGCTATCTACAATGTCATAATAGGGATACCTTGAATAAACTCCATGCGAGCCATCCCCTCAACATACCACCTATGCCTGAAATTCCCCACGAAATCAGGCATAAAAACTGTTTGGGGAAGCCAAAGGGAATCCCGATTTTGTTTCTTAGCTGAATACAAATTCCGGAAATTCCAAATCTCTGTGGAAGCCCCCACCAAACGGAAGAAAACGAAGCTGACCAAACAGGCTTCTGTCCAAGAAACTCCCAAGGAAGTTTCCGAAAAAGGACTCAACAACAAGCTCTCGCAACTGAACCACAAATTCATAAAGTCAGAACTTCCAAGGCATCAAAGGATGCACCTGAGCAATCCCAAGCTCAGGATATGGAGACTTAGTCTCCATCCTATCTCTAAAAATAAAAACCAGTGCCATTACTTCGAGGTTAAAACTTCGACAAATCAAAAGTCTTGCCGCTAAAAAAAAAAAAACGAATCCAAAACAAACTGAACTACGAGACGGCTTGATCTTCGACAAGAGGTACGTAGGCAACCGACCTTCGGTGCAGCTGTCCCCCCAAAACAAAAAGGGGGAGTGGGAGTGTATAAATACTCATCCCTCATCCATGCTACCACTTATAGTTTCGAGAATCCGAAAAATCGAAAACTTTGGCATCTAAAGGAGTCAACAAGTTCCGACTTCTAAATGCAATGAGTTCCGAACTTAGGAGAAGTTTTGAGTTTTTACGATAGTTCCAAACTCTAAAGGATTCAAAGAGTCTAAAGAAGTTCTGGGTTTTCGGAAAAAGTCTAAGCTTCAAGTTAAAGTTCCGAACTCCAAGCAATAAAGGATTTCCGATTTCTTGTTTTCCAGAACGATCACCTATGACAAAATTCTCGGATCAATTCTCGATAACTTAACTTTTTAGACTTGACGATTTTCCAAATACGTCTACAAGGTCTCCAACATCCATAAACTTAGCATACCTATCCAACACAATAAGAAACCGGTTTCCCTTAAGCAAACTTGCAACCATTGCTGGCCCCAATGGACGAAAATCATATCCGACCAACCTTCTATACGGAGGTGAGGTTCAGCAACGTCCGTGCACGGACATATAACAGCACGCTATATAAATCGGGTTAGACAAATCCTAACCTAACATCCGAGAGGTATATCCTGGATGATGCCCGCAGGTTTGGCTTTGAGAGGGGCATGCCAGCAAGTAAAGATTCGCACTGCCTTAATCCTCATTGCAAACTCGCTAATCCAGTAAGCGCCCAACTTGGCACACTGGTTTTCAACATCTCAGAAACACAATCTAGCATACCACTAGACGAGATTATAAAGTGTTTCAGAAAGTCGAAAAACGGGGAGATAAGTCGAAATAATGCAACCCCTAAAACCAGACGAACGCATAACTTAGTTTCCGAAACACTAACCTATCGTAAACCCAGCCACAACGCTTCTAAGCAGCGCTGGCACAACATCATCAACATCTTATGCTAAACGCAAACACACTCTCGTCTAATAAAGGCATGACAAGTCTCTGCTGACAAAGTATCAACGCTAACTGCATCACAACTTCTACAACACTTATAAGCACTCAAAACGCTAAAGAAACATGAGTGAGTAAAAAAATTTGAACTACTCTACTCTCCTACAGCAAAAGATTTGAAATCTTAGAATCGAAGAAAACCCAGTAAAATGCCCCTTATCACACTGGTCTATACAATTCTGGGAACATAAGCGTTCAGCTTACTAACTTGTATCAGGCAGCAAAACACATCCTATCAACATAACGATACAAGCTCATTCTTGCCTACACTCCTTTCCAAGGAAAAATGGCTCGCTGGGATCTTCTCTAAAAACTGGTTTCAATAAATCCTCCTTCAAGAGAAAGCTTTCGAAACCCCTATTCTAAAAAGAAATCACTCCAAAATGAAAGGATTCATCCTTTCAGAAAGCTTCATCATTGTATACAGAACTTNCCCCACAAAGGCGGGGCTGGCCATTCCTACTTCTTCTTCAGCTTTCATAAGCTCCATACAAACCATCATCGGTTCAGAAAACATTCCGACAGCTTTTACCGGCTCATAAACTTCTTCACAACTATGAGCTTGACTCTCTTCCAAGGAATACCACTCACCCAAAAGCTTAACTTTCTTTCGAGAAGAACATCTCACCATAAGCCGGCTCAGGGTGATCTTCCTATCACCTCAGATCCACATAAAACTAAAAAATGAGCATCAGGTCAGGGAAGATCGCCATCACTTCGAGTCTATCCCCAAAACTGGGCTGCCTAGGCATCAGATCGAGACATTCCAACCCTAGTAGGATGATCGGCTTGGGACAGCTTCTCTTCATCGCTAAAACTCTTCCGAGAACCCAACCTCCTCAAGAAGAACAGTTTTTCCGAAAAGAACAAGTTCTTACCAAGACGAAACAGAGAACAGTCCTCTCTAAAATTCGGCAAAATTCACGACCAGCTCGGCCTTAAAGCTCGGCATTGCCATGCCAATCGACGTCCATCTCAGCCTTCCTCACTCCTCTTTGGCTCGTTCCACCGCCGAACACATATGCCCAGCTTGGAATAGGTTCCATCCAGCTCGGTATCCACCATCTTCCCTTCTCCCTGCGGAAACTCGGCAACCAGCACACAAAGGCCTTACCATGACAGCCAGCTCGGCCTCCATGATGCTCGAGTTGGTTTCATATGAAAACTTCCGAAAAAATTATCCGTAACAGTTTTTCAGAAAATCTTTTATGAAAGCTTTCTGGAAAAACTAAGTTTTTCCCAAAAACATAAGGAATAGAGGAAGATAGCTTACATGCCAAAATTGGTCGAGCTGGACGGTCAGCATGCTGCCTACCGTCTAGCTCCGTAGAAAATGCTGCCCAAAATCAGCATTCAGCACATGAATGCTCCTTCCTTACAGACATCGGTGGACATGGTGGGCAAGTTGGTTTGTACGAAAAATTTCGGAGAAACTTATCTTGAACAGTTTTCCGGCAAATCTTTATTAAAAACTTCAGCAAAACTTATCTTGAACAGTTTTTTCGGAGAAATGTTTACGAAACATCTCCGGAAACACTTAGAGTTTTCGAAGGAGACAACATACAAGCCAAAATTGGCCGAGCTGGACGGTCAGCATGCTGCCTTCAGTCCAGCTCCGTACAAACTGCTTGCCAAAGTCAGAATTCAGCACATGGAAGCTCATACCTGCTATCCAGTTCGGTAGACTTGGTGGGCAAGATGGTTTTGTAAGAAAATTCTCGGAAAAGCTTATCTTGAATAGTTTTCCGTGAAACTTTATTAAATTCCGGAAAAACTTATCTTGAACAGTTTTTCCAAAAAAACTTTATTAAAATGCCGAAAAACTTATCCTAAACAGTTTTTCGGAAAAACTTTAACGAAAAATCTCTGGAAACACTTAGAATTTTCCAAGGAGATAGCACACAAGCCAAAACTGGGCAGCTCGGTACAAAATTCTGCCCAAAGCCAGCATTCAGCACATGAATGCTCCTTCCTGCCATCCAGCTCGGTAGACTTGGTGGGTAAGGTGTTTTCATATGAAAATTCTCGGAAAAACTTATCTTGAACAGTTTTCCGTGAAAACTTTACTAAACCCCCAAAAAAAACTTATATTGAACAGTTTTCCGGAAAAAATTATTAAAAATTCCGAAAACTTATCCTAAACAGTCTTTCGGAAAAACTTTTACGAAAAATCTCGGGAAACACTTAGTGTTCAATGATCGAGGTGTATCTTCCAAACAACAAGGATTTTGAACATGAAACCACTTGGAAAATGTTCTCAACTCAATTATGAAGCTCCTGGAAGAAGAATCAGATCAAACGGAGTTAATAAGAGAAAGTTATGCCATCCACAAGTTGGGAATTGCAGTCCAACTCGTTACGGGAAGCTTGGAACAGCTCGGTGTTTCCTTCACCAAAGCTACCGAGCTGGACAACATTTGCCAGTCAGCTCGGTAAAATCCACCCCTCTGGATACCGAGCTGGTCGACACCCTTCAGCATACTTAACTAGACGTGTCCCACGACTTGTCGGAAGATCTCCTCTCATTCTGTATACCGAGCTGGACGACATCATGGACCTGGAAGCAGCCAGTTCGGTGTTTCCAGCACCCAGGCTACCGAGCTGGACGGCAGGCAGCATGCTGACAGTAGGAAGTGCTGACCGAGCTTGCTGGCACTTTTTGTTTCGTCTCATTTCGCTTCGTTCTTCGTCTTCAGGGTCATTTCGTAAACATACCGATGTTTTCGTAAGTTTCTCGAAACATCGCGATGTTTCGTCTGTCGAAGATAACAAAAATGTTAACTTAAAACAAACCGGAGAGAACCACTGAACCAAAAGACGAGGGATAGAATTGGGCCGAGATGGAAGGATGGACCAACAAGGGCTGAAACCGACTTATGGAAGGTTCTAGAAGTTTCCTCGAAGATTTATGGAAAAGTCGTCGGAAAAAGGAAAGGACCTTTGTCCCACATCAAAACTTAGACTATTTAGGACTTAGTTTGTCTTAGTATAAATAAGGATCGATCCCTACGTCTTGTAACACATTCTAAGATGTTCACACATTGAATACATTCGCAATACACTATTCATTTGAGATTTAGCAATAAAATCGTATTCTCATCTTTCCTTTTTCTTATTCTTCACTTTTGCAGAAATTTACCAAAATCTTACAAGAGGTTTCTCATTTCAGTAATTTTGGGACATAATTATCAAATTCATTTTCCGAAAATACATTGTGTGAAATCTCGTTCCCACAACTCCTCATGACATGGCCTCCTCCTCACAAAGGCGGGGCTGGCCATTCCTACTTCTTCTTCAGCATTCGTAAGCTCCTTACAAACCTTCATCGGTTCAGAAAACATTCAAACAGCCCTAACCGGCTCAGAAACTTTCTCACAACTATGAGCTTGACTCTCTTCCAAGGAAGACAGCGCCTCCAAAGCTTAACATTCGTTCGAGAAAAACATCTCATCATATGTCGGCTCGGGGTGATCTTCCTATCACCTTAGATCCGCAAAAAAACTAAAAATGAACATCAGGTCGGGGAAGATCTCCATCACTTCGAGTCTATCCCCAAAACTGGGCTGCCTAGGCATCAGGTCGAGACATTCCAACCCTAGTAGGAAGATCGGCTTGGGACAGCTTCTCTTCATCGTAAAACTTTTCTGAGAACCTAACCTTCTTAGGAAGAGCAGATTTCCGGAAAGAACAAGTTCTCACCAAGACGATACAGAAAACAGTCATCTCTAACACTTGACAAAATTCTCACACATAAACTTGTAACCACAGCGATCAGCTTGGCACCCCCAAGATGCACGCTAGCATTGAGCTCGACATTTGAAAAACTGCCGACCCAAGACAAGATACACGGCCAGCTGAGCTTGATCTCTAGGTGATCGATTAATCCCTCTTATCGATCTATTCATCCGCACGGCACTAAGACATGATCTGTACGCAACCAACTCAGCAATCAGAGCACGATCATTCACGTCAAGCTCGGCCTCAAAGGTTTGCCCGATAACTTGGTCGTTTCGGCCTCAGGCTGAACGTGATTCAATTTTCGGAAAAACTTCTACGAAACTCTCGAAAAACTTAACTCTAACATTTTGCGGGCAAACTCATGAATGCTGGCTAGTTCGACACTGCTTTGTCTCTTCAACCAGCTCGGCATTGGCATGCCAATCGACGTCCAGCTTGGCATTCGTCACTCCTCTTTGACTCGTTCCACCGCTGAACACAGATGCCCAGCTTGGAATAGCTACCATCCAGTTCGGTATCCACCATCTTTCCTTCTCCCTGCCAAAACTCAGCAACCAACACATAAAGGCCTTACCATGACGTCCAGCTCGGCCTCCATGGTGCTGAAGTTGGTTTCTTGCGAAAACTTCCGAAAAACTTATCCTTAACATTCGGAAAACCTTTTACGAATGCTTTCCGGAAAAACTAAGTTTTTCCCGAAAACATAAGGAATTGAAGAAGAGGGCATACAGGCCATAAGTTGGCCGAGCTGGACGAACAACTCACTACCCACCGTCCAGCTCGGTATCATTTTCTTGCCAAGGTTAGCATTCAGCACATGAATGCCCCTCCCTTACAACCAGCTCGGTAGCCATTGCAATCAAGTATGTTTCATATGAAAAATTTTGAAAAAAAAAAAACTTATCCTGAACAGCTTTCCGTAAAAACTTTACAAAAAATCTCCGGAAAATTTATCTTGAACAGTCTTTCGGATAAACTTTTACGAAAAGAGCTCCGGAAACACTTACAGTTTTCAAAGGATGGAGCTTACAGGCCAAAAGTGACCGAGCTGGAAAGGCAGCATGGTGTCTACCGTCCAGCTCGGTACAAATTTGCTTACAGCCAGCTCGATAGACTTGGTGGGCAAGTTGGTTTCGTACGAAAAATTTCGTAAAAACTTATCTTGAACAGTTTTCCGGATAAACTTTATTAAAAAGTTACGGAAAAACTTATCTTGAACAGCTTTCCGGGAAAAACTTTACTAAAATCCCGAAAAACTTTACTAAAATCCCGAAAAACTTATCTTGAACAGTCTTTTGGAAAAACTTTTACGAACAATATCCGGAAACACTTACAGTTTTCGAAGGATAGTGCCTACAGGCCAAAACTGGTCGAGCTGGACATGCATCATGCTGTCTACCGTTCAGCTCGGTACATTTTTGCTTCCCAAGACCAGCATTCAGCACATGAGCATCCCACTCTTACAGCCAGCTCGGTACACGTAGTGACCAGCTTGGTTTCGTGCAAAAAACTTCCAAAAAATTTAACGTGAACAGTTTTTTGGAAAGAACTAAAAAAAAAATATATATATATGTAATATATATATATATATATAACAAAACAAATAATGATTTTCTTTTATTCAAAAAAAATTTCCGGAACCACCTAAGTTTTTCTCGAAAACGCAAGGAATAAAAAAAGGGGAGCATGCAAGCCAAAAATGGCCGAGCTGGAAGGTAGGAGCATGCTGCCTACCTTCCAGCTCGGTACAAAATGCTGGCCAAAGTCAGCATTCAGCACATGAATGCCCATCCCTTGCAGCCAGCTCGGTATTCATGGTACGCGAGTGAGTTTTGCACGAAAAACTTTCGAAAAACTTATCCTTAACACTTCTTCGGGAAACTTTTTACGAAAACTTTCGGGACCCCTTTTACGAAAACTTTCGAAAAACTTAGCATGAACAGTTTTTCGGGAAAAAATTTATAAAAAGTTTGGACATGAACAGTGTTCCGGAAAAATATTCCGCGAAAAACTTAATTTGAACAGTTTCCGGAAAGAACCACAGACAAGCAGCCAGCTCGGTATCATCCTTGGTGACAGCCAGCGTGGTATCATCCTTGGTGACAGCCAGTGCGGTATCACCCTTGGTAACAACCAGCTCGGTATTCTTTGCCTTCGAGCTGGTTTCGTATGAAAAATATCGAAAAAACTTAGCTAAAACAGTTTTTCGGAAAACGTTCTATGAGAAACTTAACTTAAACAGTTTTTCGGAAGAACCTCTATGGAAAAACTTAAATTAAACTGTTTTTCGGAAAAACTTATATGGAAAATTAACTTAAACAGTTTTTTGGAAAGAAAATTCCAAATCCTCATACGCGTTGCACTCTTTTCCTTTACTACGTTTTTTCCCAAAGGGTTTTTCTTAGTAAAATGTTTTTAATGAGGCAACATCCCAAGCGTATCCTCAAAACCGATCCTCACTTCGCATACAAGACACTTAAGCTCCAACAGTCCTTAAACGCACAGACAACATCTAGCTTTCCTTCAGCACACAGCTTCGTCTCCTCTTCCATCTTGCGAACAGCCCAAGAAACGCTTCAATCCAATCTCGATCAGATCGGTAGAAAAACTCGCTCTGTCACCCGGAAAGATCGTATGAACTTTCAAGTTGTGTAATCAAAGTTCCCGAAATATGGGGATCAGAAAATTTTTGCTCCTTAATCCCGTACTATACTTCTTAATCGCTGAGTCAAGATCATACTTGATATTGACGTGCTGGGGGGCTAAATATTGGGGTCAAAACCCACATTACCGGAATTAACGATTAAAATATTTGGATATCGAAAAAGAGTTTCCATATCTAGATATGAGTTCGGAGAGAGTTCATTTTGAACTATTTGGTGTATAAGTTTACGAAAAAGTATGAAATACTGTCTTTCGAGAGTTTTCCGATAAACCGATGAAGTCGTGATTCATCGAACAAAGGACGATCGGCTGGACGAAACAAGGACAGCCAGCTCGGTATCAAGACCTGCCCAGGATACCGAGCTGGCTGCATCTCTTCATCATGTTTGGCTAATCCTTTCGTCCTTTGAGTGATTTTTCCGGAAAACCGATAAAGTCGTAATTCATCGAACAAAGGTCGATCGGCTGGACGAAACAAGGACAGTCAGCTCGGTATCAAGACCTTCCAGTGATACCAAGCTGGCTGCAACTTATCAGCATGTTTAGCATATCCTTTCATCCTTTGAACGATTCCTCCGATAAACCGACAAAAGTTATGATTTTTGGAGTAAAAGGCAACCAACCAAGCGTGGAGGACAGCCAGCTCGGTATTTTGGGCAGCCAATGATACCAAGCTGAATGACATACCGAGCTGGTTGCATGTCTTGCCAAGCATGTACCACAAAACATCCAATCTGGACAGCACAGAGCAGGCAGCTCGGTACCAGGATACCGAGCTGGCTGTCATGATGCATTCAGCTCGGTATCATCCTCCCCATTTGATACCGAGCTTGTCAGCATGATACAGTCAGCTCGGTTTTATCCTTCCTTTCCTGATAACCTAGCTGGCTGACACTTTCCGAGAGTTCCGAGCTGAAAAGGACATACGTTCAATGATTTAGGTGTATCTTCCAAACCACAAGACTTCTGCACATGAAACCACTAGTAAAATGTTCTCAACTAAATTTTAAATCTCCTGGAAGAAGAATCAGAGAAAATGGAGTTCATGCGAGGATGTTATGCCATCCACAAGTTGAGCATTGCAGCCAGCTCGGTAATGGACAGCATGGATCAATCAGCTCGGTTTTTCCCTCAATCAGTATACCGAGATGGTCGACATATTACAGTCAGCTTTTTCAAATCCTCCCTCCTGGATACCGAGCTGGCCGACACCCTTCAGTATACTGAGCTAGATACATCCCACGAGTTATCAGAAGATCTCCTCCCATCTTGGATACCGAGCTGGTCAGCATGATGGGTTTGGAAGCAGCCAGCTCGGTTCTTTCTGTCACCAAAGGAGACCGAGCTGGCTGACACCCTCCGTTCCATCTCATTTCATTTCGTTCTTCGTCTTCAGGGTCTTTTCGTAAACATACCGATGTTTTCGTAAGTTTCTCGAAACATCGCGATGTTTGGTCTATCAAAGACAATATAAATGTTAACTTAAAACAATCCAGAAAAAACAACTGAACCAAAATATGAGGGATAGAATTGGGCCGAGTTGGAAGGATGGACCAACAAGGGCTGACACCGACTTATGGAAGGTTTTAGAAGTTTCCTCAAAGATTTATGGAAAAGTCGTCGGAAAAAGGAAAAGACCTTTGTCCCACATTGAAACTTAGGCTGTTTAAGAGTTAAGATGTCTTAGTATAAATAAGTATTGATCTCTACATCCTGTAACACATTCACACATTGAATACAATTCACAATTCACTACTCATACGAGATTTAGCAATAAAAATTCGTTCTCTCTTTTGACATAATTTCCTTTTTCGATCTTTCTCTTTACTTTTCTTTTTTTCTCGCAAGATTCTCGGATCCTCACATTAACTTTACGAAAATACATTGAGGTGAAGTCCGGATCCCACAGATCTGCCGAGGCAATTCTGTGTTAAGGCGCTAAGGCGCGACTGGGTAATCTGGTTGAGTGTACTGTTTGTTCACTTGACAATTCGTGGGTTAATCTGTATGTTGACTAGTACGGTACTGTTGGGTGAAGGATGCGAGCCATCTTTCCTTTGCTACTTGAGTCACGTGGGGATGGTTGGCTGAGTGACTAAGTAACAAGGCGAGTTTGGTGTCGCGGGGTGATTGTTATTTTGCAGGACGTGCGGCGCGGAGCATGATCGGGACGTGGAGTCTTGCGGGCAGCCGGGAGGATCATGTTGCCGGCCACACAGCACAAGGTATCGGGCACACTGATATCTGCATAAGGCAAAGGTAAGCATTAGGTAGTCAGGCTTTATATTCCGCTGCGTAGACTGGCTAGGTTGAATGGTTAACTAGGCTGGATAAGTGTTTAGTTAGTTGGAATTTAACGGGATGTTCTGTGGGCTAAGGGATCCGGACTGGATTCGTTAGGGCAAAAGAGTTGTCTGAATGGATGAAAAAGGCAAAAATTATTCTAAGTCTGGATAATCTGAACGTGACCGGAGTCCGGTCGACCGCAGTCGTGGATTTACGGGTTGGGGTCTTTCACAAAGCTCAACGATTCTCTCAATCAACATATCGAAAACCTCCGAAAGGAAGCTGAGTCCAGAACCCATCCCTCTCGAGGGAGGCGTCTCGAATTCGCGACCCCGGCAGATCTTGGGTCTCTAAGACGTGATCTGCATCGTAACACGGAAAAAACTCCGTCAACGCGCAGGATCAACCCCACGAGTCCACCCCGATCCGACGATCCAGGAACACAACTGCAACAAGCATCGTTACCGATGCACCACACACTGAGGAAAATCCCTCTTCGGATGACTAACTAATGGTGATCAGCCCGACGCCGAAGAGAACCTCTCTGATCATGAGAATGATCGGACAGAAGAAGAGCTTGCTATGTTGCAACAGCAAGAAAATGATATCCAGCAAGCAACCAGGAAAAGCGAGATCGCTGAATTGCGTAAAAGGCTGGACCAGGCAGCCGACGAGATGGGGATGGTCAAGTCTCAAATCCATCGCGCCACAAGCACTGCACCTGAGATTGACCACGTTCTCGAAGAATCTCAAAAGACACCATTCACGGATCGTACCACCACCGCAAAACTATCCGATCCCAGAAAGGTAAAAATCTGACGCTATGACGGGAGTACTGATCCCGAAGCTCACTTAACATCCTTTCAGATAGCCATGGGACGTGAATGATTCAAAAGGACGAAGAGGACTCAGGATACTGCCTCTTATTCGTCGAAAACCTCAAGGGCGATGCCCTAGAATGGTTCTCAAAACTTGAGAGGAACTCCATCGATAGCTTCTCACAGCTCTCAAAGGCTTTCCTCAAGAAATACTCCATGTTCATAAATCAGCAGACTTTGGATGCTGACCTATGGACAATTACCCAAGGTTCGAATGAATCCCTCAAGAACTTCATCGGTGATTCAAGGCGGTAGTCTCGAAGATCGATGGAGTCAGCGACAGAGCTGCCCTCGAGGCAGTTAAGAGATCGTTGTGGAATGACACGCGTTTCCGGGAGGAAATGACGCTCAATACGCCACCAACCATCAAAGATGTTCTCCATCGAGCCTCATGCTTTATCAAGCTCGAGGTGAATATCCGAGTGAACGAATGTAAGCTCCGACCTAAGCCTCCGAGTAAGAGCACATCTTCGACTCCCAACACTTCAGCTGGGAAGAAGTATGTCAACTTCGAGCCCAAAGGAGGGGCTCACAACTATCGGGTAGGAACAGGGCCATCCCCTGGTGGATCGCCCAGACCGCAGTCAGGAGCCGGGCGGGGAAAGAATCCGAATACCTGGACTCGTAATAGCTCCACCTACAACGAAAACGCCTACTGCAATCACCACAAGGCAGGTCCCATTCAACCTTGAATTGCCGCACCCTCGGAGCAAAATTAACACAACAGCTCCTAACTGGATAACTTGGTGATATCGCCAAGTTTCTCGTGATGGAAACCCATGAGGGCGAGCAGGAAGAAGAAACCGCTAAGGAACAACCCAGTGAGGCCCCAGAATGGCCTAACTCGGAAAATCCTAAACGGGGAAGAAGAGCCGAGTAACCCGCTGGACCAAATAGCCGGCAAAAGGTTCATATGATCATTGGTAGATCGCAGTACTGCCCTGATACCATCTTTGCCATCAAAGTGTATCAGCATCAGGCATAAACCAGCACCAATTGGCTGCCACCTGCACCTCTTGACGATTTCCAGATCACTTTTGAGGAAGAGGATGCCGCCGAGATCCAGCACCCGCATAACGATCCACTCGTGATCCAGCTGGTGATAAGGGATATCGATGTCGCCAGGATGTTAGTCGACATTGGGAGTTTCGTAGATGTCATCTTCCGAGAAGCTCTCCGAAGAATGAACATCGACTTCTCCGAGATTGAGCCCATTCCTAAACCTCTAACAGGATTTACGGGTGAAACAACTATGACTTTGGGTAACATTCGACTCCCTGTCCAGACAGGAGGGGTTACCAAAGTCGTCAAATTCGTAGTAGCTGACCATCCAACCATCTACAATGTCATCATGGGGATCCCTTGGATTAACTCAATGCGAGCTGTCTCCTCCACTTATCATTTGTGTCTGAAGTTTCCAACCAAAACAGGCGTAAAAACCGTTTGGGGGAATCAAAAGGAATCCCGAGTTTGTTTCTTAGCAGAACACAAATTCCAGAAGCTTCAAATCAGCAATTAGGCACCTCCCAAACAGACTAAGACAAAATCGGCCAGACAAACTCCTGCAAAAGAAACTCCGAAAGAAGTTTCCAATGAGGAGACACCATCAATCCAGGAGGCCAAAACTTCCACAACTCGCTCCGAGGCATCAACAGATGCATCCGAGCCATCCCACACTTAGAACATGGAGACCTAGTCTCCATCCTAACTCAAAACAGTGCCATTAGCTCGAATCTAGACCCCGGACGATTCGAGAAAATGATGTTAAAAAAAAAAAACATATCCAACACCAACTGAACTACGAGACGGCTTGATCCTCGAAAGAGGTAAGTCGGCAACCAATCTTCGGAAAGGTACAGCTGTCCC
>OVBI01001118.1:0-15610 GCA_900406495.1 Sisymbrium altissimum | reverse complement strand
CCCCCCCCCCCCCCCCCCAGAATACAGAGGTAGGACTTCGAGATCAAACCACAGATGATCTCTCTTGTGAAGCAGCACCTCTTTCATGGTCTCCCAGCTGAGACTCCGATGAACCACATCGAAAATTTTGAGGAAATATGCAGCACCACTGGCTCTAATGGGATACCACCAGATTTCTTGAAGTGCAAGCTTTTTCCCTTCTCCATCGCGGATAGAGCTTCACGCTGGCTAAAGTCCTTGCCACCTGGGTCTTTGACATCATGGGAGGAATGCAAATCTGCGTTTTTGGATCACTTCGATACCAAATCCAAAACCGCGGCTCTGCGAAACAAGATCTCGTCCTTCAAACAACAATCTGGAGAGGCTTTCTGCGAGGCTTGGGAGAGGTACAAAGAGTACTGCAGAGAGTGCCCTCACCACGGTTACACTGACGAGCAAATCTTGAGCACCTTCTACGATGGTGTCAACTGGGACTACATGAATGCTCTCAACTCAGCGAGCAATGGAGATTTCATGACAAAATCCAAGGAAGGCGCGTATCAGCTGATCAAGAACCTAACTGCGAGTTCCAGCAACAAAGCGCTAGAATACGGCAGATCCACAATAGCCAACAGTGTCGAGGCACAGAAGATCGATGAGTTGACAGCCAAGGTAACCTTCTTCTGAAGGGGAATCAGAAGACGGTCCACTTCGTTGATGAGACTGGCGACATGCCTCTTGCTCAGGAGATTTGCGACGAAGAAGATTATCTGATGGAGGTTAACTACGTCAATGGGCAAGGATTTGTGCAGAACCACGGTTTCAACCCAAATTACAGAAACTATCCGAATTTATCCTACAGGAGCACCAATGTGGAGAAACCGCAAGATCAGGTCTACCCGCAGCAAGGAACTCCGAATCAGATGGGTTTCCAGAAAACCTTCTCCAATAACTTCCAGGGGAAGCAGTTCGTTCTTAATCAGAACCGCTTCCAGGGTAATAACCAGCAGCCTTTCGCCATCACGCAGATGGGCTCTTCTTCAGCCAACAACTCCCAAGATGAGCTGAAGAACATGATGCAGCAGCTTATGGTGAACCAGCAAAAAGCTTCTACCGAATTTAATGCCAAAGTTGACACCATGTACAATGACCTTAATGGTAAGTATGAGGCAATGTGGTCGCTTGTTAAGAAGCTCGATGTTCACGTTGCGCAGACTACTGAAGCCGTGAAGAGATCTCCTGGAACTCTCCCAGGAAAAGGAGAAGCAAACCCTAGGAACGAGTACGTGAATGCGATTGAGCTAAGGGGAGGAAAGAAGCTGCCACCTAGGACTGCTCCATCAACTAGCACGGTAAAGGGAAGGGAACTGCTGAGGAGCAACTGCTCCAATCTTAGACCCCTACTCTGAGTCCAGACGAAGCTGATCGTCGGGAGCATCCTGAGACTTCTACCGAGCACCTGCTCTGACCTTCCGACCAGACCAGACCAACAGATGTACCTCCAGCACGATCCTATATTCCTAGAGTGCTGTACCCTGTTCCACCAAAGAAATCCCGCAAGGATTTGGAAGATGCGAAGTGTAGGGAGATGTTGCGAGACTTGACCGTGAAGATACCCTTAGTTGCCGCTGTTCAGATGGTGCCTGCTAAAGGTTTACGAAGGGGTTGGTTTCTGGGAAAGTTTCCGAGGAGGAGAATGTCGTGATGGTTTCGAGAGAGTGCAGTGTTGTACTGCAGAATAAGGTGCTGGAAAAGAGATATGATCAGGGGAGATTCATCTTGTCCGAAAAAATCGGTAACACGGTTGTTGTAAGATCCCTCTGAGATCTTGGTTCAATTGTGAACCTCATGCCATACTCGGTGGTGAAAAGACTGGGATACACGAAATTCAAATCCACGCGGATTTCGTTGGTATTCGCTGACAGATCAACCAAATTTCCGATTGGATTGCTGGAAGATCTACATGTTCAGATCGGCGGTACATTTATTCTAATAGACTTTGTGGTCCTGGAACTTGAAGAGGAACCACGAGACCCTCTGATCTTGGGTCGATCCTTCCTAAGCACAACTGGTGCGATAATTGACGTCCAAGGAGAAGTGATCGATCTCCAGCTAGGAGATATGATCGTACGATTCGAGATAGAAAAGCTCCTCAGGAAACCGATGCTAGACAGCCAGACATTTGTGATAGAGAGATTGATCGGAAGTTGCAGACGAGGTTGCTGATGAGCTTCTGACCCTTGACCCCCTAGAGGTCGCACTAACTAACGCGGAAGGAGAGTTCGGATTCCTGGATGAGGAAGCTGAAGGAATGGCAAAGATGCTGGATGCTAACTCGGAGTTCCGGATATTAGTCGCCTACACCAGCTTGGACGATGAGGAAGACTCCGCAGATAAACCAGCCGAGGGAGCACCTGCTCCGAAGAAGGAGATCGATGGGCCGTGGAGCGAGCTGCGAGCTCCGAAAGTCGAGCTCAAAACCCTCCATGCCGGCTAAGTTAGGCATTTCTAGGCTCTAACTCGACATACCCAGTGATAGTGAACTCCGAATTAAATAATGTAGAGACTGCCTTACTCCTTTGCGAACTTAGGAAATATAGGAAGGCTCTAGGGTATTCACTAGATGATATTCCTGGGATTTCACCAGATCTGTGCATGCATAGGATACATCTCGAAGATGAGTCGTTGACTTCAATAGACCATCAGAGGAGATTAAACCTGAATCTAAAAGATGTTATAAAGAAGGAAATAATGAAGCTTCTAGATGCAGGCGTGATCTATGCTATATCGGATAGTTCTTGGGTTAGTCCAGTACATGTAGTCCAGAAAGGCGGTATTACTGTGGTTAATAATGATAAGAATGAATTGATACCCACTAGGACAGTCACAGGACATCGGATGTGCATATATTATAGGAAGTTGAATGCCGCGACCCGGAAAGACCACTTCCCCTTACCTTTTATTGATCAGATGCTCGAGAGATTGGCTAACCATCCTTACTACTGTTTCTTAGATGGTTATTCAAAGTTCTTCCATATTCCAATCCACCCAGACGACCAGGAGAAGACGACGTTCACTTGTCCTTATGGCACTTTTGCTTATCACCGAATGCCGTTCGGCTTGTGCAATGCCCCCGCGACCTTCCAGCGCTGCATGATGTCTATTTTCACTGACCTGATTGAGGACATAATGGAAGTGTTTATGGACGATTTTTCTATCTATGGAAGCTCCTTTTCTGTCTGTTTGGCTAACTTGTGCAGGGTGTTGCCGCGGTGTGAGGAGAAGCACCTGGTGCTGAATTGGGAAAAGTGCCACTTCATGGTCAGAGATGTAATCGTTCGTGGGCATAAGATCTCGGAAAAAGGGATTGAGGTCGACAGAGCGAAGGTCGAGGTGATGATGAGCCTACAGCCGCCTGATTCAGTCAAGGGAATCCATAGTTTCCTTGGTCATGCTGGGTTCTACAGGCGTTTCATCAAGGACTTTTCCAAAATCGCCAGGCCTCTTACACGGCTATTATGCAAAGAGGTGAAGTTCGAGTTTGACAGTGCATGTTTGGAGGCTTTCCATACAATCAAAGGAGCTTTGGTTAGTGCCCCGATTGTGCAACCGCCGGACTGTGATCTTCCCTTTGAGGTCATGACGGACGCGAGTGACTGTGCCGTAGGAGCAGTTCTTGGATAGAGGAAGGACAAGAAGCTGCACGTGATCCACTATGCCAGCCGCACTCTCGATGACGCTCAGTGCAAATACGCTACCACCAAGAAAAAGCTATTGGCAGTCATGTTTGCTTTCGAGAAGTTCAGATCCTATCTTGTTGGTTCCAAGGTGATTGTTCACACCGATTATGCAGCCTTGCGATACCTACTCACCAAGAAGGATGCCAAACCGCGGCTACTCAGAAGGATTTTTCTACTTCAAGAGTTTGATTTGGAGATCAAGGACAAAAAGGGGATCAAGAATGGAGTTGCAGATCACCTGTCCAGGATGAAGATTGACGACGAGATCCCTTTGGATGACAGTCTCCCTGAGGAACACGTTTACTCCATTGGTGTCTTCGAATCTGACGAGCACCTGCTCCGACCATCCTTTGCAGTGCGATCAGCAGCAGCAGACAGCCGAGTTTCCCTTGGTTTGGAGAGTTCACGAACTACCTTGCGGCAGAGAGAGAACCAGCTGGGTTCGTGGGGAACAAGAAGAAGAAGTTCCTCAAAGACATCCGACATTAATTCTTGGATGAGCCATACCTTTACCGGCATTGCTCTGATGGCGTTTTCCGTCGATGTGTGGCCGATGAGGAGATTCCTGGGGTCTTGTTTCACTGTCACAGCTCACCTTACGCTGGACACTTCGCCACCTTCAAAACCGTGTCCAAAGCTCTTCAAGCTGGGTATTGGTGGCCAACCATTTTCTGCAATGCGCAGAAGTTCATATCCAGCTGCGATACATGCCAACGACAGGGCAATATTAGTAGGAGGAACGAGATGCCTCAGAACTTCATCTTGGAAGTGGAGGTATTTGATGTGTGGCGAATCGATTTCATGGGACCTTTCCCGAATTCTTTTGGCAACGAGTACATCCTCGTAGCTGTCGATTATGTGTCTAAGTGGGTTGAAGCCTTGGCTAGTCCCACAAACGATGCAAAAACCGTCATCAAGATGTTCAAGTCTGTCATATTTCCGAGATTCGGTGTTCCGCGAGTTGTCATCAGCGATGGTGGTTCTGACTTCATCAACAAGGTCTTCGATAATCTCCTAAGAAAGAATGGCGTAAAGCACAAGGTTGCGACTCCGTACCATCCCCAGACAAGTGATCAGGTCGAAATCTCCAACAGGGAGATCAAAAACATCTTACAAAAAACCGTGAATGCTACAAGGTAGGATTGGTCCGAGAAGCTTGATGAAGCTCTTTAGGCATATCGCACTGCCTACAAGAAGCCCCTTGGAACAACATGATTCCACTTGGTGTCTGGTAAGGCGTGTCATCTCCCTGTCGAACTAGAGTACAAAGCTGCATGGGCAGTATAGTTGTTGAACTTTGACACCAAGGGCGCACATGAGAGGAAGAAGATGCAGCTACATGAGCTAGAGGAGATTAGGCATCTGGCCTATGACAACTTGAGGATCTACAAGGAGTGAACCAAGGCTTACCATGACAAAAAGATCCTTACACGAACCTTTGCTCCAAACGATCAGGTTCTGCTGTTTAATTCTCGGTTGAAGTTGTTTCCCGGGAAGCAGAGATCGCGATGGTCCGGGCCTTTCACCATCACAGAGGTCCGCCCATACGAAGCTGTAGTGTTGCTGGACACTAAGGGAGGAGAGTTCGTGGTCAATGGACAGAGGCTGAAGCCCTATCTCGCCAGTTCTGACATTGCAGGAGGTGAAACCTTCACCTTAGGTGATCCTCCTTAAGCCTAAATGGCTACCGAGTCAAGCTAATGACTTTAACCAAGCGCTGGGTGGGAGGCAACCCACCAGGTACATATTTCTGATTTTTCTTTTCTATTTAAGAACTAGTTTTTCTCAGTTTTTGTTTTTTCCTTTTCTTCGGTTTATTTTCACACCCAGGACAGTGTGAAGTAAGTCTGGGGGAGGGTCGTGTTCTGCATTTGTTTTTATTAAGTCAATTTGTCATATGAGTCAAGTCAAAACTTGTGGGAATTAGGACCAGAATCTATGATGAGTCTTTAACCATTTGTGAATTTGATAATCTTTCCTAGTGACCATTGTTGCAGATTTAAGTGTACAGAGACGAGCTGATGCTTCTTCACATTCAGATCCTTCTCCTGGCCAGAAAATTTTCATCCCAATCAGGTTTTACCAGAAAGAAATAGACTCTACTTTATTGGAACCTAACTGGATTTAAATTCTTCACGTTTTGGGCATTAGGATAGGGAACGAGTTACATCTTATATTCAGGGCTTCTTATCCCTTTTGCCACTCTTGCTGATCCTAAATAGCTAGCTCATCTTTAGCTAGTACCCCACCTTGAGCCTAACCTTCGTTCAAAACCACTTGCACTCGTGTTTTTATTTATTTCATGTGCAGATATGTGCAGAACGGTCGGGGAGAACAGGATTAACGCAACCTCTAACTCACTCTTGCTGGAGATTCGTGAGTAATGAAGAAGGACGGACTGAGCACACGCTCCCATCACACGAGCACCTGCTCCGCGGAGACAGTCATACCAATTAAAGTCCTTGGGTTGTGTTGAGTAAGAAAATCACATAATGCGGTCCACGTGCTCGAGAAGCGTACATGAACGACGATCCCCCATCATCCTTTCTTTCAAANCATCCTTTTTTTAAAAAAAAAAAAAAAAGAAGTGTTCGAAAGAGATGATGGAATGGGAACCGAGCTAACAGTTTCTACTCGAGCATGCGTTGAGCCCCAGAAGGAGGAAGAAAGCTGAGTTTGAGAAGCAGAGTTTGAAAACGAGGAGAGTGATTAGAGGTTGTGGATTTTCAATGAGTCCATTCTCCCTTGCCATTTTGTGCGATATCCTGCATCTTTTTCAGAGGATGGTAACCTCTAAAAACTCTGTAACTCCACCATTGAAAATAGCCTTTTCTTTACCAAGCCTCGATTTTCTAGTCAAATGCCCTTAATGAGAAGCTCACGCCAACCTTAAATGAACTTAGAGAGTCTATTGTCTGGAAAGTGAACCTTTTTGGATTTGAGAACCAAGTATGGTTTAGGGTTGGAGATGTTTGCTGAAGAGGTTTTTGGTAAGAATCGGTATCCCTTGTTCTAACACATGTGGTCTGCAGGTCATGGTCTATTCACAGTTTCTGAGATTTCCCGAGTTCCCACCTTCATCTTCCTATGTCTTGATTAGAGTTTGAGGACAAACAAAGATCCAAGTCCGGGGGAGTTGATATGTTACGATTTTGACTCATTCTGACCTTTGTTATTTGATAGTTTTCGAGTCTTTTGAGTCATTTTCAGGTCATATCAGGAAGTTAAGAGGCAAAAAACACGAATTGGAACAACAGAAGTTTCAGAGCAAAAAGGAGTGGAATCGAAGCAGAAGCGCTAAAATTTGATGCCCAGCACCCGCTCCCGATTTCCGAGCATATGCTCCCGACTTTTTCCTATTCCGAGCATCCGCCACGTGGCAAAGCAAGGGCGGTTGGCGCTGACTTTGCCCTACCAACTTTCCTTATTATTGGCGGAGTTTTCTTTATAAAAGGATTAGCCACCCTTCTTTATTTGGGACATCTTTAATCTTTCCTTTTTCTGAAGAGAGACCTTTTAGACATAGAGTTTTTTGAGAGCTTGTAAGGGGGAGACGATTTCTGCTACATTCTGAGAAGAATTCATGATGCAGCGAGATATTTGGATATATCCAAATATCTTTATTCAAATATCTAGATAATTATCTTTTATCTATATTTTCTATATTTTAAGAATTATTCTATTTTAATTAGGGTTAGGGTTTTTATTATAAAAGGCCGTTGAGGCTTATTGTTCTATTCAGGAGTTTTTGATAGATTTAATAAAAAGCGGTTTAAACCCTTATTTCCCTTGTTTACGGCTAGAACTTGCGAGTTCTCAACGGATCAAGAAGGCATTGATTCTTAGGTATTCTTAGACTAAATAAGATCTTTGCAGTTATCATAGCTTCCTCTTAATCAATTCCGAACCCTTGTGATTTATTATTTTATTCTATGAGTTTGCTTTCATCGATGGCTTTTGTTTTATCTCACATGTCTGAGTAGTTTTTTAACTAGATTAGGGTTGTAAAGGAATTGATGATTTAGCAATTGAATGCAAATAAGGCTTTTTATTATTCGATTGTCTTCACCTCTGTTAGACTTAATGCTTAGTTGAATTGATCACTCAATCTACGATATTAGGTATATCTATTCATCAAAAGTGTAATAGTTTGCTAGAAAAAACATTGGTGAGCAAATTAACCTAGACCTGCGAAAGTTGAGTATTAGGTAATTTGTGAACATATCGAACCTGATCATTAGTGCTTATCTGCGGTTGCTAGGACCAAACGACAATTTAGGATTCTAGATTGTTAGATAAAGTTATTGGTGCCACGACAGTGCATCAATTTATGTTTATGTTTGAGTTATAGACTTGTCCCTAAATCGTGTCCTAAATAGTTGTTTGGTTGCTATATCTGAAATTCCTGCGAATTACCCTGATCTAGTGCTTAGTTTTATTATTTATAAACCGCATTATTTATTCACTGTTAGCTACAAAACCAATCTCGCATTGTCTTAGCTTGAAATTAAACCTTTAAAACCATAGTGTATTACTTGGACTTCGTGGGATTCGACCCCTAAATACTACTTCGGTGCAGTGCATTTGCAGTAGGAAATTAGGGTTAAAACTCGAGTATCAACTTGGCACGTTTCTCTACCCTAAACTATGTTGGAGGATCATCATCACGAAACCCCTCATGCATGTACTTGACTTTTTTCTTGATGAAAAACCTAAGCACTGCTGGGGTCAAAACCCACATTTCCGGAATATAAAATATTTGAATATCGGAAAATAATTTCCATATTTAGATATGAATTCGGAGAAAGTTCATTTCGAACCATTCTGTCGATAACATTGCGAAGAAAGTAAGAAAAAGTATCTTTCGAGAGTTTTTCCGAGAAATCGATGAACTCGCAATTCATCAAACAAAGGACGATCGGCTGGACGGAACAAGATAGCTAGCTCGGTATACCTACCTGATAGTGATACCGAGCTGACTGACATCTCTTTGTCATGTTCGGCTGATCATTTCATCCTTTGAATGATTCCTCCGATAAACCGATGAAAGTTGCGATTTTTCGAGTGAAAGGCAATCAACCCAGCTTGTAAAACAGCCAGCTCAGTATTTTGGTAGCCAATCCCACCGATCTGTTCAGCATACATGAGCTGGATGCATGTTTTTCTAAGCATTTGCCACAAAGCGTCGATCTGATCATCACAGAGTAATCGGGATATATGTTCAATGATCTAGGTTTATCTTGAGAACCACAAGGCTTTTGAACATGCCACCACTTGGAAAATGTTCTCAACTCAATTATGAAACTCCCAGAAGAAAAAATCAGATCAAACGGAGTTCATACGAGAAAGTTATGCCATCCACAAGTTGGGAGTTGCAGTCCAGCTCGGTACGGAAGCTTGGAGCAACTGGCTGGGTGTTTCCTTCACCAATCCTACCGAGCTGGACGACATATGCCAGCCAGCTCGGTAAAATCCACCCTCCTGGCTACCGAGCTGGTCGACACCCTTCAGCATACTGAGCTGGAGGCATCCCACGACTTATCGGAAGATCTCCTCTCATCCTGTATACCGAGCTGGACGACACCATCGACCAGGAAGCAAGCCAGTTCAGCATTTCCTGCACCCAGGCTACCAAGCTGGACGGTCAGCATGCTGAATGATGTCCAGATCGGTAGGAAATACTGACCGAGCTGGCTGACACTTCTTGTTTCGTCTCGTTTCGCTTCATTCTTCGTCTTCAGGGTCTTTTCGTAAACATACCGATGTTTTCGTAAGTTTCTCGAAACATCGCGATGTTTCGTCTATCGAATTGGGCCGAGCTGGAAAGATGGACCGACAAGGGTTAAAACCAACTTATGGAAATTTCTAGAAGCTTCCTCGATGATTTATGGAAAAGTTATCGGAAAAAAGAAAAGACCTTTTGTCCCACATCAAAACTTAGGTTTTCTAGGGCTTGGGTTGTCTTAGTATAAATAGGGATCGATCTCCGAGGATTGGATTCGATCCGGAAAGGAAACTTTCCCGATATCCCTAGGGCAACCCTTTGAATCATCGGTGAACACAATCATGGGAGGATCGCCGTTTTTCTGTGATTCGATATCTTCGTTAAATGCTTCTCAGCGACAAGCAGAGAACAACACCAATCGATCAGAATCGAAGAACAATACGAAGGATGCACTCACCTTCGATCAATCGGAGGCTTATAGAGTCATCCATCCCCACGATGATCCGCTTGTGATTCAACTCATTATAGCCGATAATGATGTATCTAGGGTTTTGGTTGATACTGGTAGCACAGTAAACGTGATCTATCGAAAAACCCTTGACAGGATGGAAATATGACAGTATAAACTGGTGGACGAAACAAAACCGCCGACGAGTTTCTCTGGACGCGTATCAATGACCCAAGGAACTATCATCCTTCCAGTTACTACGGCTGGAGGAACCACATTAGTTCAGTTCTCAGTGGCTGATCATCCAACCATCTATAATGCTGTAATGGGAACGCCCTGGCTTAACGCCATCAAGGCTGTCCCTTCGACTTATCACCTTTGCCTTAAGTTCCCAACTCCTAAAGGAACCGAAACGATTTGGGGAGAACAAAAGAGCTCTCGAACTTCTCTCTTTATCGAATACAAACTTCGGAATCCTGTAACCGATAAACCCTTAGAGAAGGAAAAATGAAAGGCAGGGGCTGAGCTCTGAAAACTCATCCACCAACTCCATCTGGAGGAAGCCAAGGAGCAGAAAGTTGAAAGTCCATGCGAACCAGTAGTCTCGTTGTGCATCGACGATTCTCATCCTGAGAGATGCGTTGAAATCGGTGCAAATCTTAATGAACCAATCAAATCCGAGCTCAGTGCTCTCCTCAAAAGGAACGTGAGCACTTTCACATGGGCAGCTGAAGACATGTCAGTTATCGACATCAATACGACCTTCCATGAGCTCAATGTTGATCCAACCTTCAAACAGATCAAGCAAAAAACGCGAAAACTCGGTCCAGAGAGGGCGAAGGCAGTCAATGACGAAGTAGAAAGACTCCTCAAAGTTGGATCAATCACCAAGGTACGATATCCCGATTGGCTTGCCAATCCGGTAGTCGTCAAAAAGAAGACTGGAAAGTGGCGTGTCTGTGTGGATTTTACAGACCTCAACAAGGCATGTCCCAAAGACAGTTTCCCGCTCCCACACATCGACAGACTAGTCGAGGCAACAGCTGGAAACAAGCTACTCTCCTTCATGGACGCATTTTCTGGATACGACCAGATCATGATGAATCCAGATGATCGATAAAAAACAGCGTTCATTACAGATCGCGGAACGTATTGCTACAAGGTGATGCCTTTCGGATTGAAGAAAGCTGGCGCAACTTACCAACGCCTGGTAAACAAAATCTTTGCGGATCAATTGGGAAATACCATGGAAGTCTATATAGACGATATGCTCGTAAAATCTCTCGAAGAGAAGGATCACGTAAAACACTTGTCGGATTGTTTCGATTGCTTGAACAAACACAACATGAAACTCAATCCCACAAAGTGTAGATTCGTAGTCTCTTCTGGGGAGTTCCTCGGGTACTTGGTAACCCACCGGGGAATCGAGGAAAATCCAAAACAAAGAATTGTCCTGATCGACATGGCTTCCCCAAGGACCAAAAGAGAGGTCCAAAGACTTACTGGACGAGTGGCTGCGCTCAACAGATTCATATCTCGGTCAACCGATAAATGTCTCCCCTTTTACGACATGTTAAGGGGAAACAAAAAGTTTGATTAGACAGAGAAATTCGAGGAAGATTTCCAGCAGCTCAAAGCATACCTAGCAAGCCCACCAGTACTCGCAAAACCGGTGGGGTCCTGATTCGAGAAGAGAGAGGCGAACAACGACCAGTCTTTTACGTAAGCTAAACTCTTACCGATGCTGAGACTCGCTACCTGCAGATGGAAAAATTAGCACTGTCAGTGGTTGCGTCTGCACGAAAAATTAGACCTTACTTCCAATCCCACACTATCGTAGTCTTGACCACCTTCCCACTCAGGACCGTCTTAGACAGCCCAAGTCTCTCGGGACGTTTGGCTAAGTGGACAGTAGAGTTGAGTGAGTACGATATCGAGTTTCGATCAAGAACGTGTGCGAAATCGTAAGTTCTCGCCAACTTTCTGGTCGAACTCCCTCCGCTAGGAAGTACCAACAACCCAGAAAATACTACTTGGATCCTTCACGTTGATGGATCATCCTCGAAACAAAGATTAGGGATCGGGATCCGTTTGACTTCACCAATGGGAGAAATCCTAGAACAGTCATTCCGACTCGACTTCCCAGCATCCAACAATGAGGCTGAGTACGAAGCCCTGATCGCTGGGCTAAGACTCGCCAACGGAATCAAGGTGGAAAACGTCCATGCTTTTTTTTAATTC
Organism: Sisymbrium altissimum; assembly: GCA_900406495.1. Lineage (NCBI taxonomy): Eukaryota > Viridiplantae > Streptophyta > Magnoliopsida > Brassicales > Brassicaceae > Sisymbrium > Sisymbrium altissimum. Next base: position 3,477 of record OVBI01001118.1, on the reverse strand, counting down.
TCAGCTAGTTGCAAATCAATTTAGCGGAGAGTACGAAACCAGAGACAAAAGAATGGCTGCATATCTAAAAATAGTCCAGGATCTCGCAAAACAATTCAAAGAATTCGAACTCACTAGAATTCCTCAGGGTGAAAATGCGCCAGCCGATGCTCTAGTAGCCTTGGCATCAACTTCTGGCCCAGGAGAAAGTAGGATTATTCCGGTGGAATTCATTGAACATCCAAGCATTGGACCACCCGATATAATTACTCTTATCCAGGAGGAATTCGAGGGCGAAACATCTGACCCCATGGATGAGGGGGAAGAAGAATAGGCCCCAACCATCGACACTAACCCACAAAACGAAAAGGGAGAGTATGGTTGCGACCAAGAATGGATGGAGAAGATTCGTCTCTACATCGCAGACGGAAATCTCCCTTCAGACAAATGGGTAGCACGAAAACTGAAAGCACAAGCAGCACACTTTGTCCTTTAGATGGAAACCTCCTTAAGTGGAGACATTCTGGTCCTCTTATGACCTGCGTGGAGGGCAGCCAAGCCCAAAAGATCATGCAAGAAGTTCATAGCGGGTCATGTTGAAACCACTCGGGGGGAAGGGCACTTGCCATCAAGATCAAAAGGCATGGATATTTCTGGTCAACAATAATCAAAGATTGCGAAAACTTCTCTAGAAAATGCGAGAAGTGCCAATGCCACGCTCCAACGATACGCCAACCGGCCGAAATCCTATCATTGATATCCTCTCCATAGCCATTCATGCGCTGGTCAATGGATATCGTTGGACCCATGCATAAATCTAAGCAAAATCAGTATCTCCAAATGGATTGAAGCCGAATCCTACGCTGGCATCCAAGATGCTCAAGTCGAACATTTCGTATGGAACAACATTATCTGTAGACATGGAGTCCTATATGAAATCGTAACCGATAATGGTTCTCATTTCATCTCCAACCGCTTCGTATCATTCTGCGAAAAATGGACGATCCGTCTGAGTTTTTCAACTCCGAGGTATCCCCAAGGCAATGACCAAGCAGAAGCAGCCAACAAAACAATCCTTAATGGATTAAAGAAAAGACTGGACGAAAAGAAAGGTAGATGGGCTGACGAACTTGAAGGCGTAGTCTGGTCACATCGGACCACGCCTAGAAAGACAACTGGGGAGACTCCTTTCGCGTTAGTTTACGGGATGGAATGCGTAATTCCCTCAGAGGTCGAATTTCCCGGAGTTCGCCGAACGTTTCTCCCAGAACGAGAAGAGATCAATCAAGCAATGCTCCAGGACGAACTTGATCTCATTAACGAAATGAGAGATCAGGCCTTACTCCAAATGCAAAGTTACCAACAGGCAGCCGCCAAATACTACAACTCTAAAGTTCGTAATCGGAGATTCAAAGAAGGAGATCTCGTCCTCCGTAAGGTCTTTCAAAACACCCAGGAGAAGAACGCTGGAAAACTAGGCGCAAACTAGGAAGGCCCCTACAAAATCACGAAATTCGTTAGGCCAGGAGCATACAAACTCGCCTACAACGATGACTCCCCAGTCATCCGAAGCTGGAATGCAATGCATCTCAAGAAGTACTACCACTAGTGTAGTGACCCTGTCAAGAGCTTAAAACGTCCGGTACAATGTTTGGACCAGAAGTCTATGAAGGAAAATTTTAGAAATTCTGGGAACTTGTAAGGACTTAGCCAAGGGTCTGCTGTGATGAATAAAGCAAGAATCAGACTGACAAAAATTCATTAGCCTTGGTTAAAAATTTAGAGGGTCGGTCAGTATGTTCAGGAGGCAGAACGGACCGTTCAAGGAAAAAGGTTAGAGTTTTAGTAAGCAACTTCTCATGGGAGCTAGCTAATGTCTATTTTAACCTATGAGGAGTATTCCGGGTGAAAGAAAACAAGATTGGCTCGAGGGAAAGATGAATCCTTCGGCTGAGTATGCGATGGTCGAGAAATCAGTCGGGTCAGGGAACCAGGAGCATCCGAGTGGAGAAATGAACGAGAATCACTGGGCAATGTTTAAGAAATGATAAAAATGGATTTTTCGTTGAAGAATAATTGAGGTGGCTCGGGGAAAAATTTTATTGACCGAGTGTGGTCCGCCATGGGACGGGGACCGCGACCATTACCCGGGAAGGATCGGCGACGGTTCGGGACACCCATGGGACTGCGACTCACCTGACCAAGCGAGTTTGGTTATGCGTGGCTCACGTGCCAGTCCCATGGGCATGTTTCTTCCTTAAGCAGTAAGTTTTCAGTTAAGCAGCTGCTGAGGTGTCGCGTGCAGAGTGAAAGGGGATAAGCATTGATTTGTTTATTTTAATAGGATGGCGCTTCCTGATTGGTTCAGCCAGCCGCCCAGGCAACCTGTTCTCTGATAAATACTCCTTCCCTGGCCATTAGTTAAAGGTTTTTCTTTTGGAAACCCTTAAAAACTTAGAGAAAAACTGAGAGTGTAAGCTTAGAAAGAGTGTGTGGAAGCTAAGAGAAACCTCTAAGGCGAATCTGGAAGTGTGATCTAGTGTGTTGTGGGCATCCGTGAGTGTGTAATCCGGAGTTAGAGTCCAAGGTGTGAAGTTTAAGTAGCAGTCCGGACCTAAAGCCTAGATCTGAAGTGGGAGTTGTCTGGAGTCGACCAAAACCTGTGAGTCCCGGTTGTATGGTTCTTGCTTGACTAACGTATGCAGGTGAAGGACGTGGAGAGTCTAGTCCGGTGGGTTTGTAAAACCGGACAGCATGAGATGTCTAAGGACCCGTTGCATGGTATGGTACTGCGGTGTTGCTTGGGCATTGGGAAAACTAAACCGGCGTTGTATGGTTAGACCGACACGTCCAGATGACAGTTGCTCCGGAGAGGTGGGACTAGCGGTCTTATGGTGAGACCAACACGCTAGGGTGCCACTCTCCAGTAACGTTTGTGAGAAAGGATGGTGTGTGATTCATGTTAGAGTCATGAGATTGCATGTTAGGAGGGTGCAGATAATCTTCCCCATGTCCCTTACCCAGTGATTGGGTAAGAAGACTCGGAGAGACGGGCTTGCATCCCATGGCCGAGTACTATCCGACGGGATAGAGTGGGATTTTCGTGTTGAGACGCAATCCGACTGAGATGCACCAGTAAGGGCTTGACTGGTTTAACCGCAGCGGTTGCGGTTGCGGTTGCGGTTGCGGGAGTTTGTGGAAACGGACGGTTGCGGTTTTAAGCGTTATAAAGCGATTCATATGACTGGTACAGCGGTTAAAAACTGATGCGTTTGCGGGAGAATTATGACTGGTTGGCTAGCGGATGCAACAGCGGTTAAACAAAAANATATTATATAACTATATAAAATATCAAAAATGTATATTATTATAATAAAATTAATTATTAAAAAATTTAATTTTAAAATTTTATCAATATAAAATTATTATAAGTGTTTAGTGAATAACCAATAGAAAATATGAAATTTATTCATATATTTCATAATTTTAATATTTAAT
>OVBI01001117.1:0-41997 GCA_900406495.1 Sisymbrium altissimum | reverse complement strand
TCCGCAAACTCCCGCAACCGCAACCGCAGCCGCTGCGGTTAAACCAATCAAACCCTCAATCTTTTAACTAGGAAGGAGAATTATTTTTAATTCACAGAAAATGTGTTCTAAGGTCTTATTGGTAATTGGATGTGTTGTGTAACAATCATCAGAGATCGAATTATTAATTGGTTCCGCCAAAGATGCCGTAACCAGAGGCCACACGTGGATGTCTATCCACCTGTTCTTTTTAAAATCTTAATAAAATAACAAATATTATATAGATTAATAAGAAAAAAATTGTCAAACTACTAGTAGAAAACTACAAATGTATATTCAACTTATAGTCCAGCTGTTGACAAAAGAAAAAGAAAATAAATGATAGTCCAGCTACAACGATCTTAATAAATTATAACTTCGAACGTTGTACCTTTGCATTTTCATTTGGCTCCCTCCCACTATTACATTTTAGCTACATTGCCAATTTGAATTGAGGTAGATCAAAGTATATACATTTACAAAAATCTATATGATTAGTTATGAAATCAATAAAAAAAGTGGGGTAAAAATGAGCAGGTGGTACAAGGCATGGGAATTATTCATATTGGTTTGGGCTATATACTCGTCTTTGTTCACTCCCATGGAGTTTGGTTTCTTCCGCGGTCTACCCGAAAACCTCTTTGTACTCGACATTGTTGGTCAGATAGCATTTTTGGTCGATATTACTCTACAATTTTTTGTCGCCTTTCGAGATAAGCAAACCTACCGGATTGACTACAGACCAACACATATTGCTCTTCGGTTAGTTATTATTGTATATATATGGATCTCTACGAGCATTTCTCTCCAGTTGTGCTTTATATAGTGAGGAAGCTTCTTTTGGCATCTTATTTCTTAGGTACTTGAGGTCGCATTTTTTCTTGGATTTTGTCAGTTGCTTCCCATGGGATCTTATCTACAAGGTATATTAGCTTTTGCTTTCAAGCTAGCCTTACAAAAATCTACAAGAAAAGTCTATATCTCTTTGTAAAACCTTTTCTTAGGTGTTGAAAATTGACATTACCGTTTACTGTTTTGTTCCCGCTCACTATTCCTAATATCCGGTTTTAATTGATTATTGAAACTGATTGTATTGGTTTGATTCGTTTGTTTGGTTATTAGGTTCATGTTTATCAGGTTTATAAAAACTAAAAGCAAATAAAAACTATTTGTACTTTGCTTGTTTGATTTGGTTCGAATTTTCGGTCAAAGATATATAAACAAAATAATTATTTAACTAGCTATATTAAATCTGATTTCATATATTTAAAATTTTAGAAAATTCATATGAATTACGGTTTATTCGGTTTGGTTACACAAAAATCACTGTCAGTTTGATTTTGGTTTTAAAATGATAGCCAAATATTGGTTTGAACATTTTTGTTCATATTCGGTTAGGCTTGAGATGTTTTTATTGCAGGCGTCAGGGAGACACGAGCTGGTGAGGTACATATTGTGGATAAGGCTGTTTCGTGTGCGCAAAGTGATTGAGTTCTTCCAAAGGCTTGAGAAAGACACGAGAATCAACTATCTCTTCACTAGAATCTTGAAGCTCATCTTCGTTGAAGTATACTGTACTCACACTGCTGCTTGCATCTTCTATTACTTGGCCACCACTCTTCCTCCTGAGAACGAGGGTTACACATGGATCGGTAGCTTAAAGCTAGGAGACTATAGCTACGAGGATTTCCGAAAAATCGATATTTGGAAACGTTACACCACGTCTCTCTACTTCGCCATTGTCACTATGGCCACTGTCGGTAAAAAACTAATGAAACATCGATTATGATGATCCTTTGATTAGCTATCACAAAGAGATTGATGGGTTTTCTTTACTTCTGCTTCAGGTTATGGAGACATACACGCAGTGAATCTGAGGGAGATGATATTCGTAATGATATATGTTTCATTCGATATGGTTCTCGGTGCGTACCTTATTGGTAACATCACTGCCTTGATTGTGAAAGGCTCAAACACAGAGAGGTTTAGAGATAAAATGAATGATCTCATAAGTTTCATGAACCGGAAAAAACTCAAGGGAGACATTCGTAGTCAGATAACTCGTCACGTGAGATTGCAATACGACAGTAACTTCACCGACACTGTCATGCTTCAGGACATCCCAGCCTCGATCCGCGCCAAGGTACCCTTAAATTAGTTAAACTCGATTTATGCATGTTACATTACTGAATCTCGAATTAGTTAAAATGATCAGTCAATGCTTTTTCTATATCTTTGCAGATTGCGCAAATATTATACACGCCTTATATTGAGAAAATCCCTCTGTTCAAAGGCTGTTCATCAGAGTTTATTAACCAGATAGTTATAAGGCTCCATGAAGAGTATTATCTTCCAGGAGAAGTAATCACAGAGCAAGGAAACGTCGTTGATCATTTGTATTTCGTCTGTGAAGGCATGCTGGTATGTAAAAATCTCGTTGTGCTTTGTGTCTTCTTTGCCTCTTTATATATGTGTACGTTTTTTGTGGTTTTTATAGGAAGCTCTTGCTACAACAACAGATGGAACAGAAGAGAGTGTAACGTTTCTTGGGCCACACGACTCTTTTGGAGATATCTCCATCATTTGCAACATCTCTCAACCTTTCACTATTAGAGTTTGTACATTATGCCATCTTTTACGCCTCGATAAACAATCTTTCTCCAACATCCTTGATATTTATTTTCAAGACGGACGCAAAATCTTAAACAATCTTATGGAGGTAAACTCTTTTTCTTTTGTTGCTCTCTTAGGGTTTAAACTCAAGAAAATTTTGTAACTAAGAAAACGGTTTTGGCAGGGGAAAGAATCTAATGAGAGGATAAAGAAGCTTGAATCTGACGTAATGATTCATATCGGGAAACAAGAAGCAGAACTTGCATTGAAGGTAAACAGTGCAGCTTTCCAAGGAGATATATACCAGCTTAAAAGCTTAGTCCGCGCTGGAGCCGATCCTAAGAAAACAGATTACGATGGAAGAGCACCACTTGTATGTCATTTTGCTTCTGTTCAGTCTTTCTTTTTACGCCATGAAAGATAATTTATTTGAACCTTTAAATTGTCTTCTTGAAATGCAGCATCTTGCAGCATGTAAGGGATACGAAGACATTACATTGTTTCTTATTCAAGAAGGCGTCGATATAAATCAAAAAGGTAAACTGAAATTGATATCTGATATTCAAGAAGGCGTCAATTCATTGTATTATGTTTACACTTTGGTCATATATTTTCGCAGATAAATTTGGGAATTCACCATTGTTAGAGGCTGTGAAGGCAGGGCAAGACAGAGTGATTAATTTGCTTGTCAAAGAAGGAGCCTCCTTTGATTTAGAAGATTCAGGAAACTTCCTTTGCACGGCAGTTGTGAAAGGCGACTCTGATTTTGTTAGGAGATTGCTCTCAAGCGGTATGAACCCGAACACCGAAGATTATGATCACAGAACGCCACTTCATGTCGCTGCTTCTGAAGGCTTATTCTTGATGGCTAAGATGCTGGTTGACGCTGGAGCTAGCGTTTTCGCTAAAGACAGGTAAAAATCATACTTAATGAATCATTGAATCTTTTTAAACCTAAACTTTTAATAACTTCATAGATCTTTATCTTTCAAGGTGGGGAAACTCTCCGCTTGATGAAGCCCTAATGTGCGGAAACAAGAAACTGATTAAGTTACTCGAAGATGCCAAAACTGCTCAGACTTCTACATACACGTCAAGCTCTCTTGAACTACAAGGTACTCGAATAGTTTCCTTCAGACAATTACAACTAAAAAAATGGATCTTGTAATAACTGAAAATGACTTGTGTTGAGAACAGAGAAGAAAGTTGAGAGACGGAAATGCACAGTGTTTCCATTCCACCCCCAGGAGACGAAAGAGGAGCGTAGTAGAAAGCTCGGAGCTGTGGTTTGGGTTCCGAGTGATCTCCAGAAGCTTGTAGAAACCGCTGCACAAGAGCTTTTGCTATCGAATGAAGCCTCGTTTGTAATATTATCAGAAGATGGAGGTCGAATCACAGACATTGATATGATCAGTGATGGACAGAAATTGTATTTGATCAGTACTGGTAGTACTGATCAAAGACAGTGATCGAACCAACACCATGCATATCATTGATTCTTTCGATCATTTCCCACACAGAGTCATTTGAGTTTATTATATTGTTCATATAATAGCATTTCGACAACTACATACATATATTGCAAATTATACTGAATTTTTCTATTACAAAAGAAAGATCTACAGTAGATCATCTACTACATATTAACTACAATATAGACCAAGAAATAAAAATATACTTAGACCAATATAGTAACAAGCTATTGTAGATAAGTTTTTTTAATATTTCTAATACATATTTATTTTTGGGACTAACTAAACAAGTTTAATACACTGTATTTGTGTGAAGTGTTTCTGAGCTGCTAGATTTTCTGCGATCGAGGTATCAACAGTTTCTTTGCGAGCATTACTTGAATCTGATTTCTTGACTGACGTAAATATTTGTAAAAGGAGGTCCATGACACATCCAAGAAGTGGTATATGCGTCAGTTGATCCATTAATGAAAGATGTATGGATATCTTTTGAGATGCCAAAAAGAAAGAACACGAGAGAAAAGTGTATTATGACTTATGAGATGAAGAAGACAAGAGAAGAGAAGTGAGTTTATATGAAATGGGAAGAACTTGGTCACCAAGAATCACAATATATTAGCTTGCTCCGGAAGATTTCAATATATTTCTCGTTCAATGTATGTGTAGTTATATGTTGAACTCTAATTTGTCGTTTATGAAAGACTAGTATTTCTTGCTATGCAAGAGATTTTATTTTTAAATAATAAATGTTAATACAAACATATAAAATAGTAGTTAATTTTTTAAGTATAAAATATTTTATTGAGTATGATTAAATAGTTAAAAATATTTTTTTTTAAAAAAAAGGGGGTGGAGGGAATAAGAAGTGTAGGGATCATGGATAGAGAAAAAAATGAATTGTTTTTAAGAAATTATTAATTTTGTTAGTAAAAAAAAATATTATTTAAAAAATAAATAAATAGTAAAAACATGTATCAAACACAGAATTACTAATTGACTTCTATTTTATAATATAAAAGATATAAACTGTTCACATTTTTTTTAACAGTATTTGGATTTTATATAAGATTTTAATATTTTACCAGTGTATTAAGCTTGTTTAATTATTCCCAAAAAATTGATTTAGTCATTCCCAAATTTTTATGGTATATGTGGTGCTGTATATCATTAAAATACACATATTTATATCACTTGTCTATAGAATATTTTAGAATTAAACTTATTTGAGCTAGGAAATTTTTAAAATGAGTGACCTATGGTAAAATAATTTTTTTATATTGTATGAGGAAATCACAGTGATTATAGGATCACTATATCAAGTATTTCAGGATTCTCAGTTAACATTTCAGCCGTCGAAAAAGAATGGACCATAGAGTGAGAGAAGCCGTTGGTGCATTACAAGTGATATTAGAACCGAACTCAAACCTGTATACCATAATATACCACAAATGAGAATGTTACAATTTCATTTTAATATTATTTGAATTTTATATAAAATTATCAGTAACTCAAGTCACATTGGTCATCTTCTTCATTTTCATATGATCACATCTGTGATTTGCAAAGAATGTGTGGTTTCCTTTTTACATTTTATGTACATTAAAATGGTTTCTTGAGATACTTAAAGTCCATTGAAGTATCAAAATCATCACTCATAAGTTTCATCTGTGTGTTCATCATCTTCAACAACACTGTCGCTTTCTCCTTCGTCTCTTCTCCATACCCAACCTGTAACACCAAGAACAACTTCTGAAACGCTCCCAAACGCACCGCTTCCTCAACCACAGACGCGTTCCCTGCTCTACACAGCTTCAGAATCACAGACACTGAGCTCTTCGTCGCTGATTCAGACACCTTTGGAATCTTCTTGACCAAAAGAGGCATCACCAACGCGTTTTTCCTCACTTGCTCTATCCCTTTACTTGTTTCGCAAATCGCGTCAAGAACTGCTAACGCTCTCTCGCAAACGCTATTCTCGCCGTCAATGATCATTTCCACCGTCACATTCACTAGACCTATGTCAAGAAACTCAGACGCGATATCGTGCTTTTGTAAAACCATTTGAGAAATCGCTATCAACGAATATTTCGTTGCGGTAGACGAAACCGAGTCGCGAATCAGTTTCATAAACGCCTCAGCGACTCTGTTCTCCTCCGCAAACGCGTGAACTCGCGTTTCTTCCAACGAGAGAATCTCCTTCAACAAAAACGCGGCGTTTTCGCGAACCGAATCGTATTCGCTCCTCAACAAACCCGCGACGCAACGAAACGACGACGCAGTAGCCAGTCTCACTAAACCTTCTGACCCAATCGGAACCATCCACGTCAGCATAGACAAAATCTCCTCTAACATAGACGTTAATTTCTCGTCTCCCGAGAACTTCTCAAAACATTCGCACAAAGCCAATGCGGTGCCGTTTTCAATAATACACTTTCGATTTTTCTCGCTTTCTTTCGCCAATTTATTAATCCTCTCTATAATCTCCTCGCATTTCCCGTAATCCCCACGCCGCGTCGCAGAGGATAACTTTCTACAAATCTCGTAGACCTCACGCGGCATCAAAGGGACACGTGGAGTTGGGATCCGCTCAATCAACGAAGATCCTTTCTCCACGCACCATCCTTGGATCATCTTGCGAATCGTGTGGTTCGGGATCTGATCCAGTGTGGTCAAAACCGTGTTCGTGACGGGACACGTGTTGTTCCCTGAATCGATCCACTTTTCAATGCTTTTACGATCGTAGGTTATGCCTGTGGAGACTATCACCGGATCTTTCATGAGATCGATAGAGATTGGACATTGAAACTCCGGTGGAATCGTTATCTCTGACTCTGACTCCGACTCCGATTCAGACCAACTTGTTACCGGAGTTATCTCCTTCTTCTTGCTAGCTCCACGACTAGCTCCACGACTAGCTCCACGTAGTCTCATCCCCCATGTAAAGCCCATAGCAAAATATAAAGATTGACTTTGAAGATTATAGTGTTAGGGTTTTTTAAAACAAAACACGTATACTTTATACGATTTGGGAACACGTGTTGGGTCAAAGTCTCAAAGAGAGGATAAAGAATGCTTTAATTAGGTCGCATTTGCAAGTTGTTTGGTCTTAGTACGTAGTAGTGGAAAAATTTGACCGTTGAACTTTTCAAGGAAGAAAAAACCAACTCTTCTAGTTCTAGGACCCAGCCAGATGCATACACTCGGATTTGGCAATGGGATATATGCATGGACCAGTCTTGAACATTCTACAGTGTTGAACGTTGCATCTTTAACTCTAGGTTAGAAATTTAGAAATATCATATAGAAAACGAGAAGTGTTTATGAGTTAATTTGGTGAGTAACGTTAACAAGGCAGATAAGTAAAGTAGACAACTCCTGGCTTTCATTGCTAACATGAGTTATCATTGATTTACTTTAAGTTATGGATATAATTAAAAAAATATTACTAATTATGAATTAATTTTAAAATTTAAGCTAGTGTTTAAGTTACAATGTGTTACGATTGAGTTAGAATTTTGAATTAAATCATTTGTAAAATTGATAACTCAAAAGTTAAATCAACGGTTTAGATTGGTGACATGTAGTATTAGATTTGAGTTTATAATTTGATGTAAGTTAAGTAAAAATATGTGGTATATAATTTATAAAAATATTTTATTAATTAAATAAAAAAATGAAACAATACATTATTTTATTAATTAAATAAAAAAACGTGAACAATACATTATAATAAAAAAATAAATGTTAACTTAATCTTTAATACATGAAATTTTTGTTAATGTTGATTTAACTTTTGAGTTACCAATTTTACAAAGAATTTAACTCCAAATTCTAACTCAATTATAACACATTGTATGTAACTCAAACACTATCTCAAAACTTTTAAATTTATTTATGACTGATAATTTTTTTGAGTTAGATCCATAACTCAAACTAAATCAATAGTAACTCAGGTCACCAATCAAAACCAATATCAACAAAAATTTCATATACTAGAGGTTGAATTAACATTTTTTTTACTATAATATACTTTTCACGTTTTTTTCAATTATTTAATAAATTTTTTTTATAAATTATATATCACATAACTTTTACTGCAAGTTACATCAGATTATAAACTCAAATCTACTACTGCATGTCACCAATCTAAGCCTTTGTTAAAAAAAAAAAAATCAGAACACGTCAGCAGGAGGGCCATTGAATTGGCGTTAGGGTTTTGAGAAGTCAGTGGCATGCAATGGACGCGAGGGGGTCCACAACCATGAAAAACAGGGGAGGAACAAGTGGAATTGTCTGTGAAGGAATTGGTCAAAGAAGAATTGAAGAGTTCGTGGGTTTGACGCAGTGAACATGATGATCTGAATATTTTTGTCGTAGATGGATGTACAATAGCGGAGGTGCTGGATTCAGTGTTTCAAGACGCTCCATTATGGGAGAATTAGTCGTGGGGCGATTTTTCTATCTTCAGCACCGCACCGCATATCGCTCAGATTTACGTTATAGTGAACAAAATTTTATCTTTTGAGGACAAAACGATAGTTTGAAATTGATGATAAGACATTGAAATTTAGGATAAGAGATCCCAAATATAGATGATATTCCAATGTTTGTTTTTTTTAACAGGTAACAAGATGAACAACCGGAGAGCCAAATAATTATGATGTGGATTACCTTTAATTAAAGAAGGTTTCATATACAATGTTACTCTTAGGAAGGTTTGGGATTCATTGGCAATGCACTAGGCCATTCTAAGCGCCCCCATCCATACACAGCTCTGTACAAATTTCAAAGAAGCAAGAATCTTTGTAATACACAAACTTAATAAATTTAAATTAATGAAGGAAAGAGAGGTAATAGAGGAGTTTTCCTACCTATGGTTAGCACGTAGATGTGGTAATTGTGATAAATGGGATCATGATACTGATAAATAAATGTGTAGGGAATATTAATCGATTTATATATTTACATCTTATAGTAACCAATAAAAATATGAATTTATTGATTTGTTAGATATAGTGACTAGAGTTATAACAGTGGAAAAATGACAAAATTGTGTTGTGTTTATAACATAAAACTATAAACATATCATATCGAATTTATTGAATATATCTTGTGATGAAAACTTAATACTTTTCCAAATTGCTTGCAAAAACCATATTTTCTATTGCATTTAGTTGTTCTCTTTATTTTCAGTTGTTTTATTTTTCATTTCATTCATTAACGACAATGAAATCTCTACGTGATCATACAATTGTGTAAGGATCAAAACTATACTAATATGTTTCCTTGGGCGAAAATTCACACCAAATCACACAAGTATGATCATTTGTTGTTCATTAATGACACAGTCATCCTTCCATGATTCCATCTCTGGAACACCTTCAACCACTGCAAATAACTAAGCAATGCTCCGTTATAGACCTATAGATTCAAGTGAAGGGCAAGTGATTAATTAACGATTGTCAACATGGATTATGGATTCAAGGGTTTTCAAAACCTGAGAAAGTAGAGCTTACCGCTTACCCTTGAACAAATGGGTTGAGTTAAGCTCTCAGCTTTTTACCTCAAGTTTATTGTGATCAGCTTCCGTTCAGATTTCAAAGAAAATCTACCATAAGTAATCTTGGCCACATGATCATCAATCATCATTTACTGTGAAAGAGACGACTACTAGACGTTTCTGGATTACAAAATTCTATACCAAAAAAAGTGTTAAATGAGCCACACGAGTTGACCAAAAAAAAAAACAGAAAGAAAGAAAAATGAGCCACATGATTTCGTCCAATTAGAGCTAAGTTGACCACAACCAAAATAATTGGAATCTAGTTAGAATCAAACAACCAGTTATCCAATAGGAAGACTGAAGACAATATCGTTTACTAGTAGTAGTAGTAGACAAGAGTGTCTATTAAACAGAAAACCGTCAATTGGTCCAGTTCAAATATCCAATTGTGTATAAACCGATTCACAAATTCGGTTTATAATACAATCTGGTTTAGATCGGTTAAGTCTCTAAAAGTTTGACTCACCTTCCAGATTTTCGATTCGAAGACGGAAGACTTCAGCAGCCAGCCCTCGTCGATCTCGATCTCGATCTCGATTGTTCGTTCCGATCAGATTTAGCCTCTTCTGGTTTCTTGATCAATGACGGAAGATACTTCACCGGAATCTTCTCAACTCCAGCCACCGTCCGTAAGTGTCCTTTTACTCTCTCTTTAGATTCTCTTATGTCATATTTGCTGATTTGTGGGTGTTTATTGTAGTTTGTGGAGGTGTTTTGTGGAGTCTCTGGTAAAGACTACAGATTCTCAACTGGGACAAAAGCTGAGTTTGCTGTCTCCGTGATCAATAGGAAACTTGGTTCCTCCAAACCCAAAGCACTTTACATTGAAGCTGTCAAGAAAGGTGAAGAGCCTATCAGTTTTGGGGATGGTGCTTGCCTTGTGAATTACGGAAACGGTTGGAAGTTTCAGACAGTGATTGATGATGACTCTGGTTTTACTGGTATATAACTAACTAACTAACTAACTTACTTCTTGTCTGTTTTCAGTATTTTAGATTCCAGAACATGTCTGAAAACAAAACTAATAAATAATTTGTGACCTTCTCATGTTGTTCTATTCAACTCTGGTTGCATGATCGTGATCTTGAGGCGTTATGAGCTCTTGACGTTTTTTGCTTCTGAATGCTGTTCTACTTGATGCAGGAACTGAGAAAAAGGACGTTATTAAGAGACAGTTTCCTTCTGTATTATCAACGGTAAGAAAGGATCTTTATGAGTTTGTTGTTGGTTACTTCATTGAGAGATTGTTCTTTACGCATTTTTCAGTACTTTTATGCTTCGTTAAATGTGAAGGGCATAAGTAGAGAGAAGAGAAATGTCTGTTTACTTAAAGCCTTTATTCTATTAGAATACAGAATGTTCTTTTTCTTTTTAGTTCTTACCAAACTGAAACTGAGTATAAAGAACAGACTTGAGAGATAACCAAAGGACCACGGGTTAGTTTTAGAGAACCTTAAACTCTCTCAACCATAATAACTGAAACCATAAGTCTGTTCCCGATCAATTCTATCTATATGTAAAGGAATTTCATGTGTGACATATACAACTTGTGAAAAAATTCGACTTATAAGACAGCAAATATCGATATAAGCTCGGCTTTAGATCGTTTGCTCTGTTTCAAATCTCTTTTCTTTTTGTTCTGTGATTTAATGATTTTCTTGTATATACCGAACTGCAATATTATTGTGTAATCATGTGTGCGGTTTGCTTTGCAGGGTTTGAAAGAGTCAAAGTCCACAAGCCCTGCGAAAACAGAAGTTGAAGGAGATCAAAGCCTCAAATACATTGGGAGGATAGCGTTTGCATTTTTCTTGATGTTTATTCTTGGTGGCCTCTTCACAGTAGCTCTTGAGAACCTTCCTAGACTGATATTGCTCTTTAACAATCCTTCCATGTAACAGTTGACACTTTCCAAATTCAATACAAAATGAATCCCTACAATTTTACTCTCCCTTTCTCTAATGCTTTTGGTAATCAAATCAAAAGACTAGTAGTAGCACTTTAGTTTGGTACCTGCATTTCTTTTTTGAACTATATTGTTACCTGCATTTGATAAGAGTTTATCTTGAGTCGTACAGTGGTCAATGGCGGAAGAAACCTCGCCCGTTCCCTTACCCCTTATAGTTATGTCATTCTAAGTCATGGTCTAAGCGATATAATTCTATGAGAAGGAATAAGGATGATTGAATTACTATGAGAAGAGGTATATTTATACAACCAGAGAATTAGCAGGAATGGGAAGAAGATATATGTGCAATGACTACGACGAATAAGTCAGAGTAGAGATTTGTGATTATCAAATATTTACACAATCTTCATAGCCTCCCTCAAGATGGAGGACCCTTGGAAACTCCAATCTTGTCACGGAGAAGGATGAAGCTTGCTCGACCTAGTCGTATTGTCAAGCCATCAACTAATTGCAGTGACTGATCCAGAAATAATTTTAAACTAGATTCTATTTGGTAGTAATTTTTTTTTTATGTTTAGTATTTTTTTTATAAATACTATATTCATATAAATTGATATTTTTTTATAATTATAACTACAAATTTTTGAAAGTTAAAATATGATAAATTTTTTATTTAATTTGTTTCGATAGAGTTTATAACTTCATAAATTTGTACATTATTATGTTCAAAAAAAAAATATGAATACCATTGACATAAGACACATTGATTTCCCCCATTTAATTTTTTTCCATAGACGATTTTATAGTTTTATGCAGCATTATGTTGCACATGTTTTGAAATTTTTTTTGCAATTGTTCTTCACCTTAGTAGAATTTGAAGTTTTATGTATCAGATCAAGAAATATAGACAAAATGTTTCATCATAAAATCTCAAACACCTCAAAGCAATTTGATGTGGTCTACTTTTAAGCTGAAATAATACCCACATGTGCATGAATTATAAAGTTATAATGTTATAATGTAAGGAGTCAAATTCAACAAGAATAATTTCAGTACATACTAGAGATGTGAAATATGATCTAAGATAATAATAAAACATAAATATTGTTTTTGAATTTTTCTAAGATCAAAACAATTCAGCAATAAAACTAAAGAAAACAATTTTTTTTTATAAAGATGTTAATTTTGAACAACTTAGTACAAATAAATAACATTAGTAAATATGAGAAATACAAAAAATTATTAAAAGTTAACTCAATCTATGATGCAAAAGGAATCTATAAGCACATTCCAAACATGGAAATAGTATATATTAGATTCATTTGGTTTCAAAAATAGTATTTCAGAGTGATGCACACAATTTTTAGAATGCAAATGACAATTTCTGTTTTAAAGAGGGTTTTAAACATAATACATCTATATAAGAACATCAAAATAGGATTATATACAGACAAGAAGAGAAGAAGAATAATCAAGTAAGGAAGCCAAATCTCTCTCTGTTCTTCTTAGCGAGCCTAATCAATCTCCATCCTCTTATCATTCTCCAACCTAACACAGTATTTAAATTCTTCATTCATTGAAGAGAATAGCTCTCGATATCTACTCATGTGGTTTGAACATCCAGAGTCGAGAAACCAGGCTCTTCTTCTCAGGTTTTCTTGCCCATCAGTGTATGTCATCAGTAGCTGCTCCGCCTTCTCAATGCTCACTGCGACTCTTCCGGCATCTGTTTATTCCTTAATGTATGTCATTATAAGCATTTCTTCATTCTCTTCAGCGTAGTTGACTCATCATTCTCATTTAGGACACTCATTTTGAAAGTGTCCAAGCTGATGGCATTTATAACACTTCACTATACTTTTGTTCAGAAATGATTGACCTCGACCTTGACCTCGTTCTCTTCCTCATCCATTGAGACCTGGTTCCCATTCCTCTTCTATATGTCACCTTCAGGACTTAATCATCTCCTTTGTCTGTCCTCTTGAACTTCTGTTCCTGAACCGCCACAGAACTCTGTAACTCGTCCAGTGAGATGCTTTCAATATCCTTCGATTTTTCAATTGACACCACCACGTACATGAACCTCTCACTCAAGGTTCTGCGAATTTTCTCCACTACCTTCAAATTTGGTATGACCTCTCCATTACTTTGCATCTGGTTTGTGATGGCCAGTACACATTTAAAGTATTAATTCACACACTTGGACTCCTTCATCTCTAGCAGCTTAAAGTCTCTTCTCAGCTTGTACAAATTTTTTTTACTCGGTTGTTGTCTCTAAATTTTCCCTGCATTAATTCTCATATGATCTAGGACATTCTCCTATCCACGATCTGTTCGAATTTTACTCTATCTATTGATTGTCGGCCGTGAGTACCATCATGGTAGGTTCCTCATTGCCGATCTCGATCTGACTCCATAAACCTCTTGCCCTGAAGAAGTTTTCTATCACCTCACTCCAGTTATCCCAGTGTCCATGAAACTGCCGCAGTTTCATTTCTCGTCTCCCATCTTTTTATTCTTGTGTTTTGAAGCTGCAGCATCTTTGCTTTTTTTTTTTTGTATAATTTTTGAAAAATTCAACAAAGCTGTGATACCAATATGAAATGATATATATACTCGTTAAAGATGGATTCTGAAAACTCTGATTTATTCATTGAGAGAACATGGTTATCTATAGCCTTACTGATAAATTAATGAAGTAAAACACACAAAGATGTTTAGGAAGAATATTATTAGATTCTCATAAGAAATAAGTTATAAACTGCATAGACTTATATACAGATTTAATTAACCTAGTTTCCTAGTTTAATATGGAAATAATATATTAAAGATAAATGTTAATTTTCTATTCTTAGATATTCTTTGGATCTTTCCAAATTCTTCTTGATCTTTCTTGATACGGTCGATCTCCCAATACTTACAAATAACAAGAAACCAAAAATTACTGCAAATAACAACTTTGACCGGAATACTTATCTTTTATTGACTCAATAATCTGAAACAAAGACTCAGTCAAACTTTATCCTCCTTACTCCAATGGCTACTTCATTCTAATGTAACGAGTTTTCTGCAAAAGAGTTTCCAAAAGATGATGTTGGTGGAACTTCCTGTACCTATAAGAATACATGGGACTTCAAAATTTATGCAATCATCTAAATTGACCATGAGGACTGATTCAGTTTGATTTTCATCAGAGAATATTATCTCTCTTTAGAAAACATGGCTTTCCTGTTAGCCTTTACGGTTTGGTCAAGCCACTGATACTTATAAATTTATAGCTTTTTGTAGAGTTTTGATCATCCAATAATTATATATTTTTTTTCTTCTTTTGTTCAGTGTGATTCCCACTTCTCCCATATGTTTTTACTATAAGCCAAAGTTACTAATTCATCGATCTCAAATGCTCCTAGGTCGCGTTTTTGTTACAAGTCCATTAAGACATTCCTTAGTTTGAAACACTTCCGATCGAGTGGCTTGTTGCTTTTTGATACTCACATAAGGCTTTTTTTTTTTGTCTCAGCCGAGTATGACTAGATTTTCTTTTTCTTTTGAGTTTGATTCCCCTTGATTTCTCTCAGGGTCCTTTGGTATCATGTAAAATTGAGGCCCTTTGGTGTGACCTTTTTTTTAAATTGTCACCTCGTGATACATTATTGTCTTGTTTTTTGGATTTTGTGTTCTTGTATTGTTCAGAGAAGACTTGTTTCTTCTTTTTTTACTGTCACCCAACTTACACCTTGGTGGAGCACATCTTGGATTGTTGCCATTTTATTGATGGTGAGATCTTCTTTAAATTTCTTGCCATAAACTATTTTTCAGAGCTGCTAATGTTGTGTCGTCATGGACCACTAGCATTCTAGAAATGAATTCCTAAATTTTGTGTAGTAACAAAGTAAATCTCTTGGTCCAGGCGAGAGGACCTAAAGTTCTATTCTGGATTCCGTCTTCTAGATGAAGACTTAGTATTGCTTCGGGAAACTGACCGATAGCTGACCAAAGATATCGATCAAATGTTTCTCCAAACGAGCAAACCAGCCAAGAGCGGATCTTGAGAGGTGTTCGATGAACAGTTTTGCATAGACCGGTGTCCTTTTCATCTGTAAGTGTACTCTCCTGACTACGATTTAGAACAAAGTAAAGTGTAACCTAGGCTTAGTTTATCCTTTGTAAACCGAAAAGAAGTGGGAGATCCCAGCGGAGGGGGGAGAGAAGTATATATATGGTTTATGCCTCGCTCTGATGGTGGAGGCATCATGCTATGGCTTTCATCACTGTTACTTGCGAGAGAACTCACATTCGTGCCCGGCGAGGCCCTTGAAGGGGGTTCTTGTTCTGTGCTCTAAGCTATTATGTCAGGCCGGTATGCGTACTAGTTCTGATTGTAACTTAATGATTGCATTTAAGTAATGGTTGTGATGACCTGAACTTTTCGTTTTAGTATGAAGCGACCTTGTGTTGCTCTTTAATTATTTTTTGGGATGGTCTCTTGAATGTTTTAACTGTCAGTCTTTTCAATTGTCCTTTTTTTAGGACAAAATTGTTATAGTAAAAACAATAACTATCAAAATTTTTAAATATAATTAGTTTGAGAATCGGATCTGGGCTCTTTCAAAAATCTTTTATAATCCTCAAATTTTTCCTATATTGTCAGTTTTCCAGTAGTTCAAATCTTGGCTCTTTCAAAAATATCTTCTAATCCTCAAATCTTTCTGATATCATCGGTTTTCTCAAATTTTGATCATTTTAGCGATTCTCGAAAGAGATTAAAAATAGTTATTTTCGATGGATAATTTGGTACTTATGGAAAAGTAGAAATGAACAAATCTTTAACAATAAGGATATAAATCCTAATGAGATTCTCTGTATCACGGAAACTAAAGTTAGATTATGGGAGTTGGCTCAATTGACACATACAAAGAATGAGGTGCAATGCTCTGTTTCACATATTAATACACTGGGACATGATTATTGGTGGTGTTCTATAGACGGTTCTTAAAAAGGCATCTGATAATTTCCTAAGTCAAAATTGGTATTGTAGTAAAGAGGGGGTGGCGGAAAGAATGATGGGGTCTCGTAATTATCAAGGAAGTCTAACACCTTTACATGCAGAATTTGAAGTTTTTATTTGAGTAGTGGAATGTACGAAAGATCTGCAACATCAGGAAGTACATAGTCTTTGCTATAGGTTCCTCTGACTTAATTAAGATAATGTATATATAATCCTGAAGATTAATATGTTTTCATAATGCACATAAAAGAATTTTATATATGGAAAGAGTTTTTCAACTCATTTCCATCAAGTTTATTATATGTATAAAAAACACAAATATGGACAAATTGGCACGTAATGTTAGAATTCTTACTTCCAAATTTTTTCATGTTGATTTGATACTCTACCAAAATAGATCAAGGAACCTTTTTGAAATTAGTTTTGATATATTGTATTTGTTGGAGAAAATAAAGAATGATCTACATCATAATCATATAATATTATATTAATTAGACACGTTCTGAATCTCTAGAGTTAATCCATTATTCAAATTAAGTACAAATAAAACCAATTAAATAAAGCAAGATTGTGAATACTAAATTTGAAAAATCGACATAAGGATCTTGATGTCTGATCGCAAATTATATATTTCCCCATGCAGATCTCAACGCCATATTGCCCGGCCCAAAAAAAATAAAAAAGACGAAACTTCTGAATCACTGAGTAATTATTTTAATCACCCCATGCGTGTAACGTTTTTATTTTTAAAAGAAGCAAAGTATGAATACTTGTATGGATTATAATTCCATCAATTGTACTAGTACTAGATATAACTGAATAGTTAGTTAGGGTTTGATTGATTTAAATGTAATAGGTGTCGATGCAGATGCGAGAGTTTGCAAATAACTCACACAATGCCGTCAATTGCAATTGGAGAAGAAAGTCAGATCCCCTGCCAGGGGGAGTCCGTGTCCGTTTTGGAGCAGCTCGACGACAGTGCGAAGGAACACCTAAGCAAGGAACGTTGATCAGTTGATTCATCATCAGTTTCTTAATCTTCGTTTGCTACTCAGTAGCGATTAAACAATAATTAATAATATAAACACTTTATATGTTTATAAAACATCAAAACCATAGTAACATTATAATGAAATACATAAATGATTATTTTAATTTAATTAGTAATGAAAACCCATGAATATAAAACTTACATATTTTTTAATTTTCTTTAGTTTGCATGAAAGTATCAACTTCAATGGCTTAATTTTATTTTATCCTGAGAATTTATTGTTAGATTTAGAAAATTATAGCTTGTTAAATTTATATATATTAGTGATCGAGGAAAACTTGATCGAAAACATTTTGGTTAAAGATCTTATAAATATAAAATTATTATTGGTTATTGAATATTAATTAAAAAATATCAAATCTATTAATATACTTTTTAATCAGAAATTTTTTTCAATGAATTGTTTATTTTTTAACCTTTCTAAAAAAGTTAATTATTCACATTTAACTGTCAGCAGCTGTAAATTTTCGAGAAAAACAGTTTTTGATTTTGAGATATTTAAAGTGTAATGAAACGATAAAAAAATATTATTTGTCTGATTATTATCAAATACCAACCATTACAATCACAAATGTAGTATTGATGTAGTGAGAAAACCAATTAACCCTTTAAAATTATATATTTAAGATAATTATTGTTTTAAAAATATAATTTTTAGATAATTTAATGTGAATTTTATTTTAAATATGAGTTATCAATTTTGTAATTCTTAATTTTTTATTTTTAACCATGTATCATGTTGGTCCTAATATATTTTTTGAAACAGCTTGGATCAGATTTTTTTATTAACTCCAAAGAAACCAAGTTATTAATTAGGCATGAGCGTACCAGATTCAGTCGGGGTAACTTTTAATTTTGAGTCAGGTTCGGTTCGGTTTCATTTGGATTCTACTATGAATAATTTAAAATGAAAACGGTTAAATTTAAATAAAATTTGGTTAAATTTTGATAATTATATCAATAAAGTATTTTTTTATTTTATATCTCAGTTATGTCTTGGTATTTTTATTATTTATTTTTGTTAAAATAAACCAAAATTTCAAATTTACAATTGTAATTTAGAAATTTAGGTTATATGTCGAAATATAATTATATTTGAGATATTTTGGATACTAATTCTATTTTTGATTGGATTTCTAATTCTGGTTAAGTTTCCGAATACATGACTATAAGACCCACTCATATATTTTGTTGTTTTGGTTTAAGTACTATATTTTTCGGGTTGGGTTTGGATTTTAGGATTCCAATATGTTGCCCGGCCATAATATTTTAACCTAGTGAAACAGTTTATTTCTAGTTAAGTGAGTTAAAAAAGTCAGCCCTAGTGTTTAAATAATTAAATTACACGAAATATTAGGACAAGTTAAAACACGAAACTTATTACGAAGCATATCGAACACATCCAGGAAGATAGAGAAGGCACCCAATCCCAAAAACCAGTTTCAAATCCATAGATCAAGGCGATCAATTATTCAAGATCGATCGGAATTGACCCATTTCATGTTTGGTACAATCACTCAAGGATCTGATCTGTCAAACCATTTTCCAAAATAATTGTGTGATCACGTAATCTACAACTTGTAGACTACAAGCAAACCAAAGATATGGAACAAACAGCCAGATTTGTTTCTTGAGTCTATCGAGATCGTTTAATTATACTTTGTGTCTTATTTCGCTAAAATTTTGCATTTAAGTTTGCTTGTTTCCCAAGTTCTTTTCTTCTTTTCCAATTTAGATGGGCATTTACACAATTTGAAAGATACTTCCTTCCCTGCTGAAAGATAAATTTTTCTAAAAAAACTTGTGTTTCAAAAATATAGATTTTTAAGTTTTCTATGCATTTTTAATGATTATTAATGATAAATTATAAATGTCTAAAAAATAATTAAAATTTTAAATTATTATTGGTTTAAAGTTATAGAAAATTGTAGAAAACAATGTATTTATTATCAAAATTTAATATGTCTTTTTAATATGTGTAAAACACATCAATATTCATCTTTTAGAAAGAGAGATGAATAAATGGTAAATAAAATTAGATAATTGGGTAAATATTTGAAATCTGAAGGAAACTCTCGGCATCTGTGTCCTGTGCGGTACAGATTGAAGTTCCCTTAAATCTTTAGACTTACTGTTTGACATGTTTTTCTAGATCTTATGTTTTCATTGTTGAAAGTTAGCTGTGTTCATCCGGACCAGATAAAGAAGAATAAAATATTATTCAACTAACGTGCTAATTATAATGCAAAGCAATTATTTTAAACGAACATAAAGAAAGAAAAAGGGGACAAACGAGGGACGCGAAGAGGGTCATGCTCCCATGAGCACGCCTATAAATTAGGATTGTAGCATCTCTTCGACAACAACAACAAGAAAATAAAGATATAGAAACCAAAGTGAAAACCAAAATGTTTCTAAACGAAAAAAGAAAGGTCAATTTGAATGGAGCGGTTTTGCTGTTCTTTTGCTTCTTTTGTGCTGTCTTTGCAACCGCTCAACGAAATCCAATAGCTACTAAACAATCGACAAACGCAGTGCCTTGTAACACTCACGGTTCAAGGGTCGCTAAGGCTGATGGTGTGGACGCTAAGCTCTCGGCTGAGCAAAGATTCATGCGAGACCGTCCACCAAGCTCTTACTGCGTGCGGATCGAAGGGTGCAGCGAACTAATCACTAAATCTCCCAACGTACAAAAGTACGAGACCCGTCCTTTCAGTGTAGGCGGATTCAACTGGTATGTAAACTAAAACTCAACTTATTATCCGAGATTGTGTAATGTCTTTTGCTTACACTAGAGATTTACGTATAGGACTTTTATCATCGAACCGTTCGGAAGCACGACTAACTTAGGGACGTGGATATCTGCATATGTTGCAATAGATCCTTCAGGTCTAGTTGGCGAAAACCGCGAGGTTTATGCTGATCTCAGGTTTTTGGCCTACAGCAAGACTTACGATCAATACTGGACATCTATGGGTATGTAATCTTAAATATTAATTCATTGCTATATTAAGAGTTTTGTCGTCTAAAACTCATACACACTTTTGGGATACAAACCACTAAACTTTAATGACAATAAAATGGAAATGTATTATATGCAGATACGGACATCAGGCGTTTCCATCAATTCAGGACAACTTGGGGAAATCCAAATTTTATTCGACATGTTGACTTTAAAGCTAAAGATAGAGAGTACATTTTCGACAATGACCAATGTGTGTTTGGCGTAGACATCTCGGTATATCCTTACTTTAACAAATGGGAGGTCTTGTCGATCGATAAGACGGTCTATGGGCCTAAGTCGTGGAAACTTCTGCAATTCTCAACATTGACAAGAGACTTTTACGTATCTGACGAATTCACCATTGGAGGAAAAAAATGGTGAGTCCATTAATGACACATAACAAAAGAGACATCGATATAATGGATCTTTGTTTGACCCCAAAAAAAAAAGAAAAATATAATGGATCTTTAATATATTAAGTTTCTTGTTATCTATTTTTCAGGGCATTTAAGGTGTATCCAAACGGTAATGGTACAGGAGAAGGAAACTCGTTGTCCCTTTATGTGATACTAAGTGAAAACCAAACCTTGAAACCTTTCGAAAAGGTTTATGTCAGGGCCAAGCTACGAGTTCTGGACCAAAAACAATCAAAACATCTTGAAAAACCAAGTAATTCCCTTTTTCTAATGATTTGGAATTTATGTCTATAACCTTTAATACATTAATGTGGCTGGCATAAACAAATTTTTTTTCCTTGTCCTTGCCAGTTCTATCATGGTTCGATACACCAGCAGAAGGTTCTGGCTTCGAACAGTTTGTGTCTTTGACTGATCTCAAAAATCCAGCCAAAGGGTTCATCGTCGATGATACACTGTCCGTACAAGTTCAATTCGAGGCTATATCATCTACTAGTTATTATTCTGCCAACGCTGCTCAATTTATGAGTGCTTTCTAAATGTTTACCTTGTCGAATCTTTTGAATAAGAGGCTTTGCATATAAAAGCAAATGATAATAATAAAGATTTGACACGCTTTCAAAATGTCTACCTGGATCTGACTACATTACCAAGCTTCAAAGTCTTGTTACCTTATGTGAAGTTTCAGATTTGCGGATTCACTTTCGGCCTCTCAATGTTAACATTTTGGATCTCATTATCCTCTCCTGCCAAACATAAAAAAGAAACTTGTTTTATTTAATAAATTCATTTCAAACAAAACTATAACGATTGAAAAGAACTTGGAGTATGTTCTTGGTTTAATGGAGAGTCAAAAACGACAACATAAAATTCAAGAATGTCGATTCAGTTGAGTATTTGGAAAAACAGGGACAACATTCTTTACACTGGAAAATATGAGGAAGAAAGTGATACAACACAATTCTGATGAAGCAAAACAATGCAGAGGCATTAATTTATTGATCGATCGATTAACCAATTAGTAATAGAGTCATAGGTTGTTATATTGCGGACCGATGGAAACGGCCAACGATTAAAACGATAAAGTCCAAAACATCAATGCTAATTGGAGAAACAATGTATTACATAATGGTGGCGAAACATATATTATATAGTGGTTAGCAAGGGAAAGGGATCACACGGATTCTGCATGCTAATTGCTAAAGAAGCCTTTTCATGTTCCCCGAATATGGTTTATCATATGGGAAATTCAATGTATTCATGACTTGGGATTCACGGATGTTGTCAAACAGCAACTGAAGCTATCTCCAAACCATCATCTTGACCCATGTATCGATCAATTAGTGGAGCAAATTAATACTAGAAATACATAACTACATACGTAGTTACGAGAATTTCGGTCCTAGAAATCCATAACTACGTAGATGTGAGTTTCAAGGGATCCATGGATCAATGTGAGTACGTATTGAGCCTCTCGGAACCATTCCTTCTAATATAAATTAAACTAAAAGGTATGATTGTGCAATTAACAAGCCTTTGGTGGAAAGTTTACGGGACTTTTAGATCTGGTTTTCCATATTTGCTTCATCTTGTGCTGATTTTTTCTGTTTTTCCGAAAACTTTTATATTCCATTTGATGTAGAACGGATGGGACTGACTGACTTGTACATATTAATAACATCATTATGAATATGATGTTACTTAATCGAAATCGAGATTAGGTCGTTATTATCTAAACTGACGAAACAAAATGGCCAAAGAAGGGAGACAAAGCTGCCTCGAACCAGAAGAACAAAAAACAAAAACAGGGAAAAAAAAATAGAAAAGAAAGATTTCAATTGAAAATTAGCAAAAGCCTCTACTTCATCTAGTGGCTCTTATGATTTAAGCATGAGCATGGTGCAAATGGTAGAGATAGTGTTGGTTGTTGAAGACGCAAGTCCAACAAGTGCTGTTTACGTTTCCAAAGCTTGGTTCCTTTGGCATCGTCAATGGTCTGCTCGATCTACGTACACAGAAAAATTTTATACAAAAAAAAAATGATCAATGATTGCAGATTAATAATTAATAACCATATGAATCATACGATACTCCTTTGGTTTCTATTACATCATATATAAATTCACTATATAATTGACTCTCTCTATTTAGTAAATATATATTTGATAGAAATAAAACTATCTTTTTAGTAATATGCATCAACTGACCTCTGTGGGAGGAAAGGTCGGTCGAAGAAAGGCATCAACTGAGCTTTTGGAACCATTTCCTTCCTCAGCATACGAATCTCTTCCTCTTCGATCATCTGTTCCATTGTTCGACTTAACACGGTTTAATTATGAAACTTCTTCCCAAACCGAAGTAAACGACTTCAAACTATAATATAATTCTTTAGTCAATAAATTCCGTTTATATATATGTTCCGACATGAGAAAGATTCGCATCACTTTGATTAAGTTAGGTTAAAAACTTAAAATGCTTTATAATTGCAACTGTCCACTTAAGAGAGAGATTCAAGTTATGTACATGGTAAGTTGCTGGTTTACATCCCAAGAGAGAACGTAACCAATAATATTACGGTTTGCGTCGGTTTGAATTGGTTAAAGAGTTGTTCTGTAGCCTAATAGTAAACATCTTTCTTTTNGTTTTCTTTTTTTTTTTTTTTTTTTTTTTGAAAGTAAGGAAGTTACCTTTTGCAACCTTTCTTCTTGTTTTTTCTGCAGTTTCGTGATATAATAATTAGTTGCAACCTGCGAAGATGATGAATGAGCTCCATGGAAGTTGAAAAAATTAACAAAAATTAATTAAAATAAATAAATAAATATTGAGGAAGTTTGTGTAAACCGAATAATTGAACATAGCACGTTTCACTGCTCTCTCGCCAGAATGAAGCTTGAACTCAAGAGGCTTTTTGTTCTCTTTAGCTGGTGCCTTTGGAACATTCTGATTAATTAATAAAAAAAAAAACTTACATGCATGTTAACTAATCGGTGAAGTAATTATGTTAACATATTAAGGACCATATTTTAGCATGTGTCACTAGTGCATTCGAACAGGATCTGATTTAAAAGAAATGTCACTATAACTTCTTTCTTTTGAAACAAGTATAATTTCTTTTCTTTTTTTGGAATATTAGATATTGTGAGGCTCCTAATTGTTTTTATATAAAAACTTTAGCAAATCAATATAAAATTTGTATGAAAAAAATTAAATAATTTGACGCCGCATATAAACCTTAACAGAACGAGGACGTAGATGAATGTCGTAAAGTGATGAGTATATTGATTCTTGTATAAAAAGAAAAAGAAAAAGAAATGATGAGTATAATATATTCATGTACATTATTATGCATTATTTTCTTCTGAGTTAAAGATACAGTAAATAGTTGCCTTTTTTTCTTTTTTTTTTTGTTTCTTATAAGGATTGTTGATACTTGTTATCATATTTCAAAAGAATTTTACAATTGATCAGAGAATCAATATGTATACCTTAGCCGCGGCTACCTTTGTCTTGTCATGCGCTCTGTCTTTTAGTTCCACTTTTGTCTACAATAGAGTTTGCAGTGAATAATTGAAGAAACTGAATCATTGTTCGAGGATTTAAATTGAACAGCTTATATTCTAAGAAATTAAACTTTCTTTTTACTCCTTGTTTACAACTTTTGATCGAGAAGTCACGAGTCGGACATATATCATATAGACCTAGAGTAGAACTCAACGTGTAATACTATTTACTCTTCTTCTTTTTTTTATCATTAACTATTACCTTTTCTGATAATTGACCAACTACAACTGTATTAGTTAACTAAATTTTTTAATTGGTATGGCACCTTTCCGTATTTACTATTGCTCGAAAGTGATCATACCACCATGACGTACACACACACACACACAAACTCAAACTTATATACAGTTCAAACAAACAAAAAAACTAAACTTACACACGTGAAACTTTTCAAGAAGTGGCATTTCTAAAGACTAAAATGAGGAGGCTTACATTGATAAATTTCCGATTTCGTTATTAGGATTTATATTTGGACTTTCATATTACTCAATTATACTGAACTGGTAGGCAAAATAATGATGTTTAAATCATTTGGAGATATTTTTTTTTTCATTCTTTATTTATTTTTATTTGAAACTGGAAGTATTTAATTTTTTTAATTTAATTAAAATAAAAATAAAAAGTATTAGCAAAATTATTGTTTTTCCTAAAACCATTTTCTATACTATAAACATAAACTCATTTTTCATCAAATGATTCTTTAAAGCCACACATGTTTATACAAGGTAGAGTCTTCAAGCAAGTCTTTTCCTTTTGAGGATATTTGATAAAAATGTGGTGAGTATAATGGTTAAAACCATAAACATTAACATTATAATGCCTTGCAAAGAAAATATAAATATAGTCGATGTGAGCAAAAAAAGTCAAGAAAATGGAATCTTCATCTCACCATTCCTTTACCATTGGAACCCAGGGAGAGTACAGAAGAAGTTGACCTTGTCGTCCCAAACTGCCAAGAAAAAAATATATAAAAAACACTTTGTCAATGTAAGCCTCTTTATTTTAGTTAATGTACACGCACACACATGCAAAAAAAAAAATTTACGTGCAATGTGTATATACAGGAAAGTAGATACTAAAGTAACTAATTATTAAAGTTGACAAAGCAAACAGGAAAAGGAAATAATTATTGTATAACCTTGGCTGAGGATTTCGTGTGTGATGATTTTCCAGTACACATATTTAAGAGAAAATATATATATATATATCCTTTTTTCAAAGTGGTTGTTTAGAACAAGGTATTAAAAAAATAACTCAATTAAAAGCCAAATTCCTTTACGAACTCTTTTTATTTTGTCACAACTTATATGAGCTCTAAATTAAGAAAAGAAGTAAAATAAAAATATTACTTGATGAGTTAAAGAGAGAAGAGAAGAAGTGAATTTATAGTGAGCAAGGACGAAGCAAATACACATCTAAGTTTGGACATTAGTAGCTTTCCTTAGTGGCGTCTGTTGCTGCATCAGCAACAAGCTTTTCATTAGGGTTTTCTTCAAAACTTTCTTTGTTATT
Organism: Sisymbrium altissimum; assembly: GCA_900406495.1. Lineage (NCBI taxonomy): Eukaryota > Viridiplantae > Streptophyta > Magnoliopsida > Brassicales > Brassicaceae > Sisymbrium > Sisymbrium altissimum. The sequence goes on along the minus strand of OVBI01001117.1, from coordinate 15,870 downwards.
TCAAAAGAAAAATGAATATAAATGTTTCAATGAACTTTTTTTTTGGGCAATGTTTCAGTAAACTTCTACGTAATTTGAAGTCAAAATTTTTAACTATATTTATCGTATTTTCGGTTGCATGTAAACTTAATTACATCATACTGAGTTAATATATATCTTCATATAGGAATCAACCATTTAAGTTTTTATTTTAATAATTATATGATGCGTCATACCAAGATTCTAAAAACGATTATGATGGAGCAATTGTCTTCGACATTCGATTAACTATTTACTCTTCAATTACATTTAAGTGAATTTGAAGTTTGAACTAGTAAACGTTTTGATTATATGTTGTAAAGCAATTTGTATTAGTGAAAACAAAGAATGAAAAACTGAAGAATCGTTACAAAATCATTAGATACTTTTCGATCGTAGTAGTATCCATTTACAACAACTCCATGAATCGGAAGTTGAACCCTGTGGATGTATATAACGCGGTTGCTCCTAACCACTCTATGCCACCACAGATCTAGTAACTGTTTTTGAAACAAAAAAGGTCTAGCAACTTACATCAATTAATTAATAGTTATTGATTGTATGTATAAATCTTAAACTGATATCACTCAGCACATGGATAGTAAAGTTTGGGTCGGTTTATAAGAGATAAAAGAACTCAATGAATCATATAATTATTATTGTAAAAATACAATTGCAACTAATTAAACTTGTTACCAATAGCTATTAATATCTATTACTTATCTCATAAATATGCAGTATTCGTCATAATCGAATCTGATATCCTCAATCTCTAAGCTACTAAAAGTATCATATATATGTAAATTCAGAAGGGGGAACAAAACATAATTTCATACAGAAAATGTATATTATCCGCATAGATATATAAATATTTCTCGATTTCAGATTCATAAGCAGTTAAGAGAATGTTAAGTTGATAACGTTGTCCGACCAAAAAACAAAATTTTAAAAGCCCTCATGCACCAAACTTTCTGATTAAACTTCCCACTCATGCATCTTTGTCATTTTTCTAGCGTTTCATGCCCCTTCACATCTCATATTTTTGATTTATAAGTATTTTAAATTGTTCATGAGCAAAAAGAAAGGTATTTCAAATGTTAAGTCATGCTTTGTTAATCGTTCACTAATTTCTCGATTTGAGAAGAGGTTTTTTTTTTTCCCCCTCCATTGCAATTAGCAAAACAGACCAATAATACTAGACTAGTGTACAACCTAATTATAATAATACTCATTCCGACTAAATATCTATTCGTTTGTTTTGATACTAGATGCATTTTTTGTATCGCGTTTAGGGTTTATCCCTCTTTATATGATGCAAATATAAATTATATAGGCCTAGTCCCTACAAGCATTTAATTATCTTGTAGATTTAATGTTTTAAGACCTTTTTTTATTAACAAATAAAAAACGCAGTCTATTTGAATCTGACTTTATCGTTTACAATTTACAAAATATTATATATTCTACAATTTTAATATTTGTATATTAAAAACACAAGAAGAAGGAAGAATTCAACGTTCACATTGAAAACAATCACAGCCATAAAAAGCATCTAGGCGAATGCTAGTTTATTTATAAGAAGAAAGTAAAGGTGATAATTTGCCACTCAAAAAGATAAAAGGAAAGAGATGAAACTTCTACGTACTTTGTAATTTGGAGTCACGTTCTCTTTAAGGGACTCGTGGCCCTCCTTTTACTAACAAAGGTTTGAAAATTTTATCCATGAGGTTGTTAGCCTAACAACCTTCAATCTTGAATGTTTCTTGGTGAGTCATCTATTTTAGAGAAAGTGGTCGACAAAACTGTTTATAATTTTGTCTTACTATATATATTGTTAATTTTCTAATTATAAGCGGGATCATTTTATGCTAATAATTTGAGAATTAATGCAAAAGGTTAAGAGGAATGTCATACTGTTAAGTTAGGTCCGTGATTGGAAAATGGAACCTAACTCATGCAATCCTTAAATCTCAAGTCTTGTGTTTTTTTCATGTTGTCGTGGACTCGTGGGCATGGCAAGACACCAACATGCATGATTAGAATTTAGTGACAAATTGACCACGTAACACCTATGAAAGACATGTGTGAGATTGACGTATAGAAAATTAGTAATACTATGTAGCATAATCTCTTCATTCAATATTATTCTATGCTTGAGCTTATCTGTATCGGTACAATATTATGTGTGTATATATATAGGGTAGATGTTATTTTTGTGTGTACAATACTATAAACTTTTTTGTGTGCAACAATTATGTATAGGGAAATGACTTAGAATAGGCAAAAAAAATATGATTTTCTTAGCTGAATAAAATGATATTAGTCTATTGTCTATCGTTTTAATTAGTTTTTGCTTGATACTTACTCTCTTTATTCACTGGACAAATTGTTTACGGATTGTAAATCTTGAAGAGAAGTTTGCGATTCATTCTGACATTCTCTGATTATGAGAGTATACATGTTGAACTTATAAAAACAGATGAAGTTTACTATATAGATTTAGTTAATGGTTCTTCAAATTTATCTAGTTCAATTATCTCCAACTCTCCATTATCAGTTTTTTTTGTAAGATGTTTATGATACACACTATACAATAAAGGTCGTAATGGGATACACAAACTAATTGGAGAGGAGATATCTTAACTAATTGGAGGTTGGTTGCCCTTTGTCAAGTTTGGCAATCGAAGAGCCAGATATATTTTTAACTAACTAAACAAAGAAAATTGGGTAAACGTTTTAATACGTTCGACCAATACCATATATTCGAGCTGTCTTGAATTTGAAGCAAAATGTTGTAAACATTCGACTAAAAGATGGCATGTAGCGACGAAGTTTTTGTACTGACGCACAGAATGTGAAGCAAAAAAAAATTTGTGACTACCTAATCCTTACTATATATAACATCCAATTCGGGCTAAGTAATACGGCACGGTCATGATCTGTGGCTATTTGTGATGGTGTTGGGCCTGTTGGCTACAAATAAACGTGACTAGCTAGCTTGCTACCACAGGGCCACGTTATCTTTTGTGGCTTTAACATACGGTTTGCCCATTTACCAACCCGTGGTCTTGCCACGAAATTTATGTGGTTAGTGGTTTATCCATGGCCGAGTTATTGTGGTCACGGGTTGGCCATTGCATTTCTATGACAAAAAAAAAGCTCTAGGAATGGCAAGACAGTTGGAGAAAAGACCAACGTGAGCATCATGTGACCTCAAGGTCTTTGAAACGCGTAGACGAAGGCGTCATAGAGTGGAAGTTGTTGAGCACTGGTCTAAGCTCAGGTCAATGGTCAAAGAGAGGAAGGTCCGGTTCGGACTCAGCTGGAGTCAAATTGTTTGACCTTTTATTATATCGTGGTTAAGTAATATACCTCTCTGGTTTAGTCCAGTTTCTTGTAAACTCTTAAGATAAAAAAGGTAGTTAAACGGAGTCTTTTCCTTATCGAGTCAGTAACACAAACACTTTGTTAGCGTTTTCTTCATAAGTATCTCTGATCAAAATTACTGATAACATTTCTCAAGACTTTTCAATGTTTCCAAAAATTATCCAAAGTTTGTAAAAGTTTACAATATTATATGTAACCTGTTCGGATAGTAATTTTTTTTATTACCAAAATCACTAGTTAGAATTAACAGATAGTGATTTTAACTACTACCTGAATTACTTTACATGTTTCCACATTATCCGACCAAATTGTTTTTTAAATATATACATCAAGTATTTATTTTAATATATGAAATATTTTTACTGGCTATAACCATTTTACCTTGAATAAACATGCCTAGGAATTGTTACTAGAAAAGTTGACGTTTGCAGCAGTAGAGTTATTTTCATGGAGCTAATAACCTGTCATAAAGCTTTAGAAAAAAAAAGATCTGACGATGATGGTCACATTTTTTTTTTGATCGAAGACGATGATGGATGATGATGGTCACATTGCCGTTTGGTTCACGAAAATGTTCATTTACTACGTATAGATCAACGATGAGATCTTAACATGGACCAGGAAGCATCAACACAACAAAGGCCTTGTTAGTTTGTCTATCTCTTAATTCCATCCAGCTGGTTTATCCAATTAATTCATCTAGATAGTTTATTTGGTTGTTATTCATTTTGTTTTTTGTCGTCAATCTGATTGAACTATTATGATGACATGTTGTTTGTTTGATCATCTATACTATTAAATAAAAGCACACTTAAAAATAACTTTAATTAACCTTCCGTGTGATTTAAATCACAAGAAATGTTACTTATAATTTACAAAGAGACTAGAAGTCCATTAATTGTATTATCAACAAATCAGAAAATGGAGAATTATAAATTACATATATCTAATCACATATAATCATTTAGATTTGACTTATTAAAAATAATTCTCAATATTTTTATTATTAATCATTTTTAATTATTATATTTTTTTCTTTTTCCATCTTAGTTTAGTTTTGTACAAAATTAGGTAATCACATCATTTATATAAAACTATTTTGTATATATATGTTATAAAAATATTTTTAAAAATATCATAATTTATTATAAAAACTGTGATCGTATACTATAATGCGGATTAAAATTATAATCCAAAACTTGATTTTGCGGTTTTGATGGAAAAACATAATTCTGCGATTTTAGTGTAAATTTTGATTTTGTAATTTTGGTGGGGAAACGTAATTTTACGATTTGGTAGAAAATTTTAATTTTATAGTTTTGGCAAAAAAAACATAATTTGCAATTTTTGCAAAAAGCCTAATTTATGGTTTTAGTGAAAAACATAATTTTGCAAATTGGGGGGAAAATGTGATTTTTGGTTTTTTGGAAAATAATTGTAAAATATGATTGATGTTATATTTTGTTTTTATCTAAAACTTGCATCTAAATAATCAGTTTAAATAATAAGGATATATATTTGTTATTTTTTCTTTTACTAAATCATCTCCATCGAGATAGTCCAATTTGGTTCAGCCAAATAACTTGGAAATTTTGTCTAAATTTTGAAATTCATCGAGATGGACAATGTGAATGAACCATTTGATTCAACTATTTTTAGTATCAAACGAACATCATTCATATGGTATATCTGGATGGACAAACGAAAATGACATTAGTAGTTGAACTGATCGGTCACCGCAACGTTAAAGAATATAAACGATAAATACTTTTTTAGTATTTTCTTTTCAAAAAATTTTTTAGAATTCTCTTTCTTTACTAAATCACCAAAAACCGAATACAGGTCTAAATGGATATATATATATAAACCTTAAAAGCATAAAAATCCTTAAAATAAAAAGTAAATAAAAAGCAATTTATAATTGGAATATAAAAAATTGGAATATTCTAAATATCTCACTGAATTATGTCTTTGTAATCAACAAAAATGTATCTTTAATATCTTTGGATATACGTCTATTCAGATATCCAATTCTTTCTAATTTAAAATTAATTTAGGTATTTAAAACTATTTATAACCGATCCGAACGGTTTATATCAGGTTGGATTTAGATTTCAGATCATATTTATGATTTTTTTTTTGAATTTTTGTTAGGATTCAGTTTGGTTCAAATATTATATTAAAGAACCAAAGTTTATTAATATAATTAATATTTTTAGATATATAATTATATTTTCTAGTATTAATAATTTAACAATTATTCAAAAGAAAATATATTCAATTTTTGGTTTGAATCGGGTTCAATTTCGGTTCATCAGAGTAATCAAATATTTATACCAATTCTGATTCCGTTCGGTATTTCCCAACTCATGTCGGTTTCGATTCGGTTCTTCTGATCCCCTAAATCAAACCGAACAAGCACTCTTGGCTGTCGCTTCATTCTCTGCTTCTTCCCTTACCATCATAAAGTTTTCATTTCACCGGCGAATCAAATTGTTATCTCCGGCTGAAACCTACCTTTAGGATTCAATCTTTCTCAGGTAATCTTCGATAATGCCGAGGCGAAAAGCAAAGAAAGGTCTCAAACCCACTGAAGAAGAAAAGAGCGGCAAAGAGATTCAAAGAGAAGAGACTAACAAAGATGACTTCGTAGACGAAGAAGGTATCATCTTTCTCCAAAACCCACTTACAAAGTGTGTTCCTTTTCTTGAAATTGACGTTCTTTCATACATTTTGTGTGTAGTTGAAAGACAAATAGCTGCAATTAGGGCCATTCGTGATGTGGAGATTGAACATACTTTAACTGCACTCAGCTTGCTCGAGTCGTACTTTACTGAGGAACAGCTTAATACTCCTGTCTTGGAGTTCTTTAAAGAGAATCTTCCTGATTTGTCTATAGTGAGAAATGAAGAAAGTGGGGAGATTGAGTTAAAGTGGAATGACAAGAATGGTGATGTGGATGGGGCTGCTGACTTGAATTACTCTATCTTCAAACGCTTGTCCATGGGTTTTCCTGATTTATACAACAGTAGGGCTTCTCTTGGTGGCTATGATAATGGTATGATTATGTTCATCAAATGGGTTTGGGATTTTATGTTTTTGTCTTTGTAGTAAACTTTGTTTGTTTTGGCTTTGGTTTTGGCAGTGAGAGCAAGCATGTTGGGAACTGATAACACCCACCTCGAGAATCTTGTAAGTTTATATCTTTGTTCTTCCATATGCTTGTGCCTTGTAGAACTAAGGATGGTAGCACAGATTTGAAAGAGTGTATTAAAAATCTAGTGGATTTGCTATTTGCATGCTGTACATGTTTTAGTAAATGTTGTGTTACACTAAACTGCAATCTGGATTTTGATTTCAATTCCGCCTTTTCCAAAATTATGCAAAGTTACTTAATGAGAGTCGGTATAAAACTCCAGTTTGCTATTTCTACGAGGTACAGTTTTGAACGAGTGAATTCAACTTTTGTAGAAGTAGTGAATGTGCCATTTGCTCTAAACTAATTTTGAAGGCTTTACTTGGTTTAGTAGTGTTATTTTACACTAAACTGTAATCTGGATTTTGTTTCCAACAATGTATTTTCTTCTGCCTTCCAAAATTATGCAAAGTTACTTTAGGTATAAGACTCCAGTTAACTAATTTTCCCCTTGATTTTTAGGTATTTCAAGGGACATCTGATAACAAAATGTTTGCAAGTCATGATGCTCTTCGGACTCCTGTGGTAAGTATTTTGAGAAGGTTCTCTAGAATTCACCTCTAGGGTTCTTTGTTTGGTTCGTTGGATTATTTGTTTGTACTTTTTGATCCAAAGAGAAAGAAAGCAGTTTATGGTTTTCAAACTTGTCATTTAAATTCTCTGTTGCAGAATGAGTTCTATTTGTTTCAGTGATTAGGATTTTCCGCAGAGACTCTAGAATGATACTTGTATAATTATTTTGCAGGTAAATGGGCAAAGACTCTCTTTCGGAATGACACCAAAGACACGGAGGCAACCAAAACCTGGAGAGATGATGCTCTCTGTACATGGCTCTCCTTTGGGTGTCTATAAAGAAGATGACAACATGGGAGCTATTAATGGTATGCTACGATATCACACTCCATCTCAGTTCTTGCTCTTTCCTATGAGATACAACCATAATACATTTGTTCTTATGTGGAATAATTTGATTTTGCAGAGGAAAACAGTTGAAAACAGCTTCAAAAAGTTCAGACACTTGCAGATTCTCTCTGATGTTTGTAGCATGTGTGCGTATCTAGTCTATTCAGATTCCAAAACGAGCTATCTTTGTTTTGTCTTGTATATATGAACGACAAGACTAGTAGTCTAGCAGATAGTTGTTTCTTCTCTTTAATCATCTCATTTTGTAAACTTGATCTGAAGAAAACCGTTGATGCTGCTATTCTGAACTAAACTATGTCCACTCAAGTTCACCAAATACTTCTTTCTTGCACTGTTCCTTGAATAGTTGCAGTCACCAACTCTATAACTATAGCGCATATCTATAAGCATATATCCTCCTTAGACTTGTTACTTCAGCACATTATGTGTCAGCCATTGCTGTTAAAAAAGAAGGCAAAGAGAATCTGCAGCAAGAAGAGCCGCCCCACGCGCATAAAACACAATAACATGGACACATTGCTTAACTATTATTATTAAATAAAACTTCATTTCAATATGCATAAACCTGAAAATATTCCAAAAAGAACTGTTTCAAGAATCAATAGAAAGTAAAACGAGAAGGACCGAGTTCTAGGCCATAGAGACAGAACCAAAAAAGAAAAGACAGAAATCTAAGGGTTTGGTCGGAATGCTTCAGCCATCTTTGTTACCACTTCATGAATGAAACCACTCTTCTGCGAATAAAACTTAAATTCTTTAATCTGCAACACTTTCCATTGCTCCTCGAACCTCTTCTTATCCTCTGCGGAAAGCTTAGCCCAACCTTGTTTAGCAGCAAGCTCATCCACACCAAAGCGAGCAATTGAATCAACAATGGAAACAAACTCTTGCTTTTTTACAACAGACTCAACTTTAGCCTTAGCCATAGAGTAAACAAACTCATCTTCTTTCTTAGACTCAACATTCTTACTCTTCTTCGAAGACTTGCCATTAGATTTCACAGCTGATGGTGTTACACTAACCATAATCCCATTATCTCCCCAAACTAACTTTGACAAATCAAAAGCCTTGCGATCATGAGGTTTAGAAAACACAAGATCCTCTCCATTCTTTTTTTTCCCTTTACCAAGATTGTTCTCAAATTTCTTCTTCAAACTCCGAATCTTCTCCATAAACTGAGGTTTACTAACATTAAAGCTTATAGATTTCTTCACCCGTTCATAAAACACATTCTTATCATCATAAGGGCTTTCTCCACTATCTCTGTTGTAATCAATAATCCCTTGTAAAAGGGCAATCTCATCTTCCTCATTCCATACTCTTTGAAAGTAATTCTTCTTGATCTCTTCTCCTGAAACCTTCTTGACCCTCTTCACATCCGCAGAGGCCGAATTTTTCTCACTATGACGCTTCTTCTTCTCAGCTTGTAGTGTCTTCATACTTGGGTTTATAGAGGAAACATCTTCTTCTTCTTCCTTTTCCTCATCTTCCTCTGAAGATTTTCCTATAGTTTCTTCCACTTCTTTATTTTCTTCATCACTTGATGATGTGTTCGGCGGATCTAGCAAGAGGTTGAAGAGATTTTCAGACATAACTCTTGCTTTAGGGTTATGTGTCTTTGGTAATTTTGGGGTTTTGAAATTGTCGCTTCATCGCTTCCTCTGTTTTATATAACCAACGCAAAAGCGGCTCTCTGTTTTCCATTTTATTTAATTTTAATTATTTCATATTCTATTCTGAATTTATTATTTTTTTCCTTTTTTTATTATTCCTTGTCGTTCGGATTTTTTCTCTTTGTAAATAGAAAAAATGTTACCCCCCAAAAAGAGGAAAATTGTTAAAGTATTTTCATCTAATTGCTAATGTATTTTTTTCAGATACATTGGTTTATATATTCGTATTTTATGTATTTTGTAATTGTAATGTTTGATATAAGAAATTGTTTTTCTGTAATATATATTTTAAATTAAGATCTTAATACCCACAAAATCATGAAAAAATAGTAAAGAAAAAAAGTACAAAATATTCAAACGAAAAATTAGATTAACAAAACAAAATTTCAATTTTTTCTTCTTCTTTCACAGAATAAATGTAAAATATTTCCGTTTTTTTTGTTATACCTTTTGGTAAAAACCTTTTCTGTAATACATATTTTTAAGTTCAATTTTAATACCAGAAAGTATCAAATTAATTAAACGAAAAATTAGATTAACAAATTAAAATTTATAATGGACTAAACTTAATTTTAAGTTTTTCCTCTTTTTTCACAGAAAAAATGGAATATTTCTTTTTTTCTGGACTTTATGGTCAAAGGTTTTGATTATAAATACGTTTTCCCAAAAGCTTAAACGAGAGAGAGAGAGTGAAAACCCTAAAATCCATCAAATAACTACGTTTCGCTGTCGTTTCGTCTTCTTCTTTCTTTAACATCGCTAAACTACAAAAACACTTTCACAGAGGAATCGAACCTGAAACCTACTCCTTAAGGTACTTTCTCTCCTTCCCTCGCCGTAAAAATCTTAACTTTGCACTCTCTAACAAACCTCTGTTCTTGAATTCGGTTAAAGATTGTAACTTTGAGAGCGTTTGTGGCTACTTTGTTTTACAGTTAGGATCAAGAAGAGAAGATATACTACTTTGTTCTTGATAGTTTGACAACCAAATATGGATGATTGGGGTAAAGACTTGTACTTTTGATCTTGTGTTATGTTAAAGATTACTACTTTTTGGCTGGTTAAGATGTTAATACTTGTTTGTGGTTACAGAGGCTGAGGATTTTGAACCAGTTCCTGCTAAAGTTGCATTGAAAAGCAACTGGGATGATGAGGATGTTGATGAGAATGATATCAAGGAGTCTTGGGAAGAGGAGGAGGATGATGATAAACCTGCTCCTTCGGTATATACTTTGATTTGTGTTCATAATTTGAGAATTGAGATTACAACAGATGAATAAATCTTTGGTTTTAACGTTTTGTAGGTCCCTGTAGTAAAGCCTGTTACTGAGAAAGCTCCAAAGAAAGCAGCAGTGAAAGCTGTTGAGAAGAAGGGTAAAACTGTTGAACCTTCAAAGGAAGAGCCTTCAGATCCTGTTGCTGAGAAACTTCGTATGCAGAGGTTAGAGAGTTTTAAGTATATATGGTTCTGCATTAGTTTCTCTCATTCAACAGTTTTCTTATGGTTGTTTGTTTATTCTTTCTGATCTTTAGGCTAGTGGAGGAAGCTGATTACCAAGCAACTGCTGAACTCTTTGGAGCCAAGACTGAAGAGAAAAGCGTTGATGTTTTTATTCCTAAGTCTGAAAGCGATTTCTTGGAATATGCTGAGATGATATCTCGTAGACTTGTGCCTTATCAGGTATGTTTCTTTCTCTATTGCTTTCGTGTCTCAAGCTTAAGTATCACTTGTTTTCTGTTTGCATTGAAATTATACTGTCTGTTTTGCAGAAAAGCTTTCACTATAATGGGCTACTCAAAGCAGTGATGAGACTTTCTATGACCAATATGACAGCAGCTGATGCTAAAGATGTTGCTTCGTCCGTTAATGCAATTGGGAACGAAAGACTCAAGGCAGAGAAAGAAGCTGCTGCTGGCAAAAAGAAGACAGGTAACACACATACACACTCTCTGTTGTTACTTAATGTAATGGTTTTTCTTTGATTTACTAGACTTGTGAATTAGATGTTCTTAAGTTAATAAGCATGTCTCACTGTGTTTTATTAGGTAAGAAGAAGCAATTGCATGTTGATAAGGCTGACGATGATCTTGTTTCGGGTCCTTATGGCGCGATGGACGATGATGATTTCATGTAAATTGCACTTACCTCCCTAGGAGAATGTAACAGAGAAAGAGGTTTAAATCATCGGCGGTTTTTTTTTATTTATCTATTGAAGCAACACAAATTAGTGAAACAAAGTTGTCTTTTTCTTTTCTATAGTTTTTTCTTTGCTCTGTTTGTTTTGAAAATTTTTTATTAAAATTTTATGTTTTGGCATTTTTTACTTTATGAAAATTACAAAGTTTGTGATTTCCCATGAGCATTCCACAGTGTTAGAGCCGTATTGGTTTTAACTCGATTCAATCTGGTAACCGGAGGATTTGCCAGTTCATTTTAACCTATGCTTGGTTTAGTTTGTAACTGAACCAAAACAGAGGAACAAGCTTGTTTAACTTCCTTTTTCCATCAATTTTGCTGTTCTTCTGTAACTCTCTGGACAGTAATTTTCCAAATGCTAGTCCTTGCTTGCTTATGTTACTTTGTTCTCTCCAAATTCCTTTTGGCATGTAAGCTAATTGTTCCAAATATTCTTCTTGCAGATTTCATTAATTTCTGATTTTGGCTTCTTGATTTGGTAAACTATTTCTCATGGATTTTGGTTATTGGGATGCTTTAGGTAGAGTTTGTAAATTTTAACATTTTATAGATTTTTAAAATTTTTTGATCTCTATGGAGATTCTATATGAATTCTACATTAACTTTTTATATCAACTCAGAATTGATTTTATACAGTAAATATATGATTAATGTTGAATTAAAATTTTACAAAGTATAATTTCTTCCAATAAAACATGTTTTTTGTTTAAAATATATATTTTATAAAGAAAATATGAATAATATAGAATAATTAATTAATATGATGGATATATATTAATTGTGATTATATTATTTTAGTCTTCATTTATTAATAATCCTGTGTTTTTAGAAAAAATGTTGTATATTAAGAACAAGTATAAGATTTTTTTTTTTCATAAAAACACCAATACAAATAATTACAATAGTGAAATTGAAGAAAAAAAAATGAAAGATTGAAATTGAAAACATAACAAAAAATTTTGAAATTGAAGTTGGTTTTTGTCAATACAGTATAACATCTATAAATTAATACTCGATAAATTAATAATCACTATAAATTAATAAATATTTCTAATCCCAAATCGGGCCAGTGTAAAATTTAACAAAATTTGATAAAATAATAAGATAATAATTTTTTTGAAACCCCTATGTAAATATATAGTCCCAACAAAACTAAGACTTAATTACATAAATATATGTATATATATATATTTAATATATATATATATATATATATATTCTTAAGACAACATCCTAAAATATGACTATGATGTTTTTTTTTATTTAAATTAAAGATCTTATTAATGTTTATCTCTATTTTTACAACTGTATCAAACTTTTAGTGATGTTTAAGTTTTAGATTTGAATTCAAAACTTATAAATTTTTATAGACACAGTAAATTTTGCATTTCTAAATGCTTTCACATATATTATAATAGCATTTTCCGTTTCATTGTGGTGGATTTAATTATTATTTTTTTATACATTTTGAATTTATGAACATATATTATTTTTTATACATTTTGAATTTATGAACATATATCATTTTTACATAGGTAGTCAACATATATTATTAAAATATATTATGGTGCGATAAGCATTTTATCTTCATTACTTAAGATATATATATATGTTATTTTATTTGTATATTCATTTAAATTTTAAATTTTTTAGAACATCATTATTATTGTTTTAAAAACCTAAAAAATATTATGGACTAACAAATATTTTCTATAAATTAATAAATATTAATTTATCCATTAATTAATAACTCTATAAATTAATAAATTTTGATGGTCCCAATATTATTAATATATAGAGGTTTTACTGTAGTTTTTATTTTGTCCATTGAGATTTTTTTATTATTATTATATAGATTTTGAAAATCTCATCTATATATATATGATATTTTGAGAATTTTATCGTATGAGTTAAAATGAATAAAATTCATCTCCCAATAACATTAGATTTTGTTAGAATTCTAGAATCAATGATAAGTTAACTTTCATAATAACAATAGATTTTAAATAGAATTTGAAAATTCTCAAACCAATAACAATAGATTTCACTATTATTTAAAAAATTCATCCATCAATAACAATAGAATCTCGAAATTCTTAAAATTTTAAAAACTTTATCTACCAATAACCCCCTCCCCCACCCCACTAATATATGATAGTCATTTTCTAGTTTTGTTTGTTGCCAGTTTGCATAAAATATATAATTATAATAATTAAGATTGTACCTAAAGTTGTAATATTTCAGATTTTTTTCTGAATAAATAATATTCAGATTTTAAAGAATATTTTAAGCTAGTCTATTGTGAAAAATACAGTTCAAAGAAATTTATTGTTCACTTTATAGTTGTTTTGGTTTATTTTGTTAGAATCTTATGTTTTAACTCAAACTCGCCTGTAGTCCATGCTGAGCGCATGATCAATATTTGTATAGACTATATTTTATAATATTTATAATTTAAGACTTATTATCAAAAAGATATACAAAATTAGATTTTAAAACTTATTATAATTGATATATAAAATACTGAAACTATCATTTGAGCTAAATATATTAAATGATAATGGTTTAATTTTTCGTAGTAATATATTTTCACCTCATATAAATTGGTGTATTTGTGCTGAAGTTTAAAATATTCATTTTTAGACGTGTAATTTGTTGTGATGGTGTTTAATTTTATTTTTATATAAAAATTACAACAATTTAGTCCATATGAATTTTGTATGGAAGAATATATGTCGATAATCTATTTTGTATTGATATAACATATTTATAATTTCTATGGAATAAAATATATTGATATATTGAATTTATTTCTGTGATTGTATTTTTACAACCAAATTTATTTTTATATGATTATAATTACATCTTTTTGAAAGTTAAAATATGATAATAAATTTATTAACTTGTCTTGAATTAATTATTTTTACCTTTTTATGATCAAAATAGATTAATTAGTTATTTTAACATGTTTTGAAATTATTTTAGATAATTTACATATTTTGATGGAAAACTTTTATGATTTATAAGAATAATGGATGTCTTATATTATTTAATTACATTAATCATTCTATTAATAATATAATATATATCATTTTTTCATTTTTTCATTTTTTGTTAATTATTAAAGTGAGACCCATATTTTATTTTATTTTGCTTAATTTACTAGGAAAGTGAGACCTATTTTAAATCCATGCTATATTCAGTTTGGTTTTGTTCATTATGACTAAAATATCATTAATGAACATTTAACAAACTTGGGGTATATTGAAAATGATATTTAAGAGAAGTTAAAGTGATTTGTTTTTAGTGAGTGTTTGAGAGATTTGGGGTGAATTAAGAAAATTATGATGATTGTTATTAAACCACTCTATAATTCCATCTAAAACCAAAGAATTTAAAGTTATACATATTTCCTTTAATTAAGAATTCTCACCAAATCACCTTAAAATCATTACAAACTTCATAAAAACCACTACTTAAAATATTTTCAACAAAAGTAGATTTTAAAATAGATTTTAAAATCACAAGTTCAATAATACTGAATTTTAAAACATCTTTTTAAATTTATGTTTTAATATAATTTATTTTTATTTTTAATTAAATAGGAAAGTGAGATCCATTTTAAATTTCTGTTATATTCAGTTTTGATTTTGTTTATTTTGACTAAAATATCCTTAATGAACATTTAACAAACTTTTATTAATATTAAATATAGGAGTACTATTGCTTAAAAGATATTACGAAAACCATATCATCTATGATTTGACATTATTTTGTGATTTGATTTTTACTTATACATCTGGAAAGAGTTGAGGTATCATGATACTGCAGAAATCACATAGGACTTTTATCATTCCAACAATCATATCTGCAACAACATTTATTTTTGGCTTTTACGTCGCAAAAGCCAATTGTATCTGGTCCAAGTTTATCTTTGCATGATCGATCACAATCTGGAAATTTCGGGCACGGTCCAAGATATTGCTTGCACATTATGGATCCCATATTATGGTCACCTATATCAAAAAAGCTATATTTTAGATCTAGATTACAAAAATTTAATTAATCTACTATATATTAAATGAGAAACAGTTAAAGGTTATTTTGCTGATGTGTTATTTACTTATTTTTTTTAGATATTTTTTTATTTATTTTTTATTTCTTATCCCTATTTCCAAACAACTCAAAATCAGTTATAGATATTTTAAATTAAATCTACTAAATCTATATTATTCCTATTAATATGGTAAACAATTCAAATATTTATCATTAAATTAATAATAAATCTATTATAAATAAATAACAAATAAATTTCTTTTTTAAAATGAAGGATGAAAAATAAAAATTAACTAATATAATGTTTTATATATAAAAAATATATTTCTACATTTATGTGTTTGGCCAAAAATTAACGAATCATATTGTTTGTTAAAACATTTTAAAATCATTATACTTTAAGAAATAATTTTAGAATC
>OVBI01001116.1:0-42015 GCA_900406495.1 Sisymbrium altissimum | reverse complement strand
TATATATATATATATATATATATATATATACTTAATCACGAAATGAATTATACTTCTGAAATTACTGTTATATATTTTGACTAATTCTTAATAATTCATAATTTACCGAGTTAGCTAAATCAACTCAATAGACAAATATGTCAAATTTATTCGTCAAAACACTCATAGATGATTTACCAACTCAATAGACTTTAGTTTTTTTTTTCACGTTTGTTAATAATTAGTAGGCCAACAGGATGTGACAGCTTAAAAATGAAATTTCCTGTGTATTTATAGAAATAATTCACAAGTATGTATTATTTAGCTTTCTTAAAGTTAAAAATGTTGATCTCCTAGATACATAATAAGACAATCGGTTTGGTATTTAGAATCACTGATTTTGAGAAGAAATGAGATCACTGACGAGCGGTCCGACCGGTGGGTGTACCGAGCTTTCCCTGCATCCAGTTCTGAAGCATTTGCAATGCTGCTTTTGGCTGATCCATTGGAACCATGTGTCCAGCATCATGGACCTATAAACCATATTCCCAATTTTAGTTAAATTAGGTTTTACCGCTGGAAATGGGTTAAGTTTATGGCTTTTGTTTCGTTTACCTTGAGGAAAGTGAGTGAACCGTGATTCTTCATCAAACCGGCTTCTTTACTATCTACATGGAAAGGAACTGTTGCAGCTGCAACAAACTCTTTGCGGCCTGACCATTCCATCTCGTGAACCCATTTGGAGTTTCCTATAAAAGTACATAAACCAAGAAAAACTTATTCAATCAATCTAGCTTAACCGGTTGTATAGCTCTACTACTAAGAGACAAAAATAGAACCAAATCAAAGTAATTAGCTAGAAAACAAACAGAAAGAGCCAAAATCTATGACCTATTCCCTATTTCTAAACCGGATTATAACTTGGCCTGATACTCTAATCAGTAACCAGGGGTGCTCAAAATCAAATAAACAAAGACCAGGAATATGAACCAAGCATTGTGACTAGCATCAGAACCAGAAATAAACCGGTGATCACCAAGCAAATGGACATAGAGCAATGGAAGAAACGTACCGAGCCAGTTGCAGATGAGATCGTATTCTCCTGCATAGATAAGCATCTTGATTCCATCTTCAAGCAGAGGTGGAATCCCAACCTCAAGATTCCTCATCCAATCCATCTGCATCGCATCGTAGACAGCAGTACTACAAGACACGAACTCGATATCTCCCACACCTAATGCCTTACGAACTGATTTCTGGTTCAAGAACTTCTCCATGTTGGAGAAATCATAGCACAAGTTTCCTTCACATTGTTTCCTCACGTCGTAATACTTCAAGAACAGAGAGCCAAAACAGAGTAAAAAACTTGTAAGTTACTCCAAGAACAGATAAGTAAAAGAGGGATGGAGTTTTGATGCTTACGTTTACGTTTCCAGCGATGTTCATGATCTTTTGGAATATGTTGTTGCATACAACGTACGAAGAAGAACAAGCTTCTTCACCACCATCAGCGCCTAATAACACAGCGTCCAAAAAGAAAGATTATGTAAGAGATCAAAAGCTTTTCAATGTTTTTGTAACGTTTTTGAACGAAAGAGGTTGAGATATTTACTGCATTCTTTGATGGATTCTTGACAAGCTGCATAGTTACGGTTGAGGTTATCGTGATCAGATTGTGAGATCAACTTCATGTCTAGTGCGTAATCCGCATAAGCACCATATTGGATCTCTGGGTTGGTCAAACCGTTACCAATCGCAAAACCCTGATGTAAACCGGGTTGGTTTATGCCAATGTGGTTAGGTCAATAAGGCTGAAACAATTTAACAAACAAAGGTGAAGATTTACCTTAAGGTTAATGTGAGTTCCTTCCTTGTTCTTGTTTCCACGGTGAACTCTTGAAGCCAATGCAGGAATGTAATGTCCGGCGTAGGATTCACCAGTGATGTAAAAATCATTCTTAACAAATTGTGGATGTTCTTTGAAAAATGCCTGCAGAGAAAAATGTCACGTTTAAGATTTCAAGAATATTTTTAACAAAAAATAAATAAATTCAAGAACATGTTTTATGTAATGAGATAAAAGAAAGAATTGAAACTGAACCTGTAAGAAGTCGTAAAGGTCATTACTGACACCATCCTCGTCATGTCGGAGATCACTTTCGTCCGATGTGTAACTGAAACCAGTCCCGACCGGTTGGTCCACGTAGATTAGATTCGAGGCCTAAAAAATATATATTAAAGTAAAATAAGTTTAATTACTAAAATCAAAAGAAGTGGTTGAGATTATTGGTTTCTTGTTGGGACGAGAAAACGTGTTTTGGTTGACCATTTTTTTCTAACCAACCTTGTCCCAACCATACTCGTTCCAAGCAAGAGATGAGTTGTTAGAGACGCTGAACGGTCCGTTCTCATAGAAGAGAGCCAGTTCGCTACTGCAACCGGGTCCACCGGTTAGCCAAATCACCACAGGATCGGCTTTGTTGGTTCTTGACTCGAAGAAGAAATAGAACATCCTGTGAATAAAATTGAGTGCAATTAGCATCCCGGTTTAGTCATAATACCAAAGTTAACCGCGACAGTGACAACTACTGAAAACCGTATCGTTTCCAAGATCTTTCTTTTGGTCCCGCATTTGGATTTAGAATGCTAACCGGTTTGGTTGAACCGGTTTAATTAATGATTTACCGGTTACAGTAAATTTTGGAAGTTACCTGGCGGCTTTTGAGTTAGGGAGTTTGTAGTAACCAGCATGGTGACCAAAATCTTGAACCGTAGGAGAACCGGTGGAGTCACGACGGTCAAGAGCCGCCGGCAAATCAAACTCTCTTTCAACGAGTCTTGGAGCCTCAGAACCGTCTTGAGGGATGACATTGACGTCACGTGTAGGCATCAGGTTGAAACCTTTGATTAACCTCTCAGCCGTAAGAGTGGGCAGACTTGGCGAGGAAGAGAATGATAAAGGGTCGTTTGTGACAGATTTGGAATTTGAGAGGGAGAAATGAGAGAAAAGGAATATACAGAGGAGAAATGTGAGAAATGATGTTTTCGAGTCCATTTTTGGAATTTTTGTTTGTTCTTTGTGAGAGAGAGTTAGGTTATGGGATCGAAGAGATGAATGTATTTATAGAGTTGGCTTTTTGTTCAGTTGTTTCGTATACGAAGAGATCAAAAGAAAGGAAGGAAAAAAAAAGTTATATAATTTCCTAAAAGTATTTTTATTTATTTTATTTGCTTACGAAAACTGTCAATTTTTACTTTTTTTTTTTTTGTTTGCCACCTCGAAAAAGGTAATCGGTTGCTAGAATCAATGAAAAAAAACCTTCACATTTTTCGAACTCTTCTTATATTCAACCCTTAAGAGCATATCAATATTGTGTTGATCTAAAGATCGATATATTTAGGATAGTTAAAGATTTGAAATGATTAAATCAAGTGATTATGGACTTATATGGTTCTCACTAATTGAGTAATTTGCCATATAGGTTCGAATAAAAAATTACGTTTAGATTTAATTTAAAAATTCGGTGAATAAACTATTCACCGCTTTGCCAAAAAAAAAAAAAAACTATTCACTAGATGATAAAAATGTAAATCACTTCTTCGCTACAAAACAAATAATTTAAAATTTAATGTTATTGGCTACAATAAATATCTCCTAAAATAAAACTGAAGATTATTAATTAGAATACTGAGATGACCCTTTTTACTCATGATACAAAGAGATCAAAATTACATAGTTTTTAGTAACCAAAATTTTGATCTAAATTCACTCAAATTATTCACACAAAAAAAAAAACTGGTTGAATACATCGAATACTACACCCCCTTACAATTTGTAGCCACTCTTAGGATTTCTTTTAGTTTTTGTTTTTTCTTTTAGTTTTTGTTTTTTCTTTTAGTTTGCTATGATAAACCCCACTTGCTCATTCGAGAAAAATCTGTATATGATTGCGCTTGTTCAAAAACTCATGACACCCAAATTAAATCAAGATGGATACACGTACCTACCGGAATATTAGAATCTTTAATTTTGTATTCATAAATTTTCGCGATTGCAATTAATTCGTTTAGAAAAAGACAAAGACAGTGTGTAATTGTGTGAACGCTAGCTATTTCGTTTGCTTTTGCTTACTGTCTGTCCAAATCCTTGCTTTAATTCAAATCTTGCGTATAAATTGTGTTTCTGTTAAAAGAATCCTTAGACATGGACAAATCAATGAGTGTCTTCCTTTTTTTTTTTTTTTTTCCTTTTTTAAAACATCATAGAACTTTATTATCTTATTAAAGCCAAATTTTTTGGACTTGTACAATCAACGCTTTAAGTCAGAAATTGTCTATATAAAAACTACATCCATGAATGACATATATAAGACAAGAAATGACATCCGACAACTGATCATGAACCAACATTAAAAACCATAATTAATGCAAATGTATTGATTCAAAATATGAGAACAAAAATTATGAACAGATATAAACTAAACACATTTTATGGTATTTCACCAAAATGTTGTTTCAACCATCTCGGCAAATCTCTTTTTTTTTTTAAATATATATATATATATATATATATATATATATATTATTGTTATTGCTGATTTTTTTTTTTCATTGATAAGGTTATGATCGTACAAAAACGCTACAACAACTTCTTTGAATCGTACCTAAAACATCGGATATCTTGAAATAGCTTATATTGATACTTGATGAGTGAAATACATGCATGTTTAATAATTAATTAGTAATCCCAATATAATATATGTATAGTTTCAACAAAAATAATTTCGTAGGTCCGATCTTCCATGAACCTAAAAATACAAAATACAAAGAACAGGGGACAGCTAAATTCAAGAACGCCTGTGCTAGCTTTTCTTGAAGTCTTGTTCGTACTTTCTTCTACATGTGGATCGTCACGAATCGTACCATGTGATGATAGTCATTCACAAATTTGATGATTATGTAGTTTTATATATGCTTGAGATTCACTGAAGACGGACCATGAATGTCGGAGAAGCGAGACATTTGACCTAGACTTTGTTTACATGACCATACCTCGGAAGGTCTCTTTTCTTTTTTAAATCTTTCTCACATCCAAGGTATTATCTACCTTATTCGTCACGTTACAAAGAGGATAAACAATAAAATAAATTGAGCAACAAAAATTTTCAACTTAGGTATCAGTTTCTCCTACACTTAGTGACATTTACTTGACTTGGATAGGAAGAGAACAAAAACACAGATTAGTCATTAGACTATAAGATATATATATACTAATGTCTCATGAAATAACCCTATCTTATTGTTTATTTTTGTCGATAATTTCTTCTTGTTAATTCTTTTAACTGTTGATCATGTCAGAAATCAATTTTGAAAATATTTATTCAAGTAGTGAAAAAATATATTATATATATATAATGTTTTTAACCTATAATATGAAAATGAACATAGGATGGGTAAATAATAGATCCTTTGTTTTTTCATCTTTGAGAAAAAGAAGATAGATACTAGTATAAACTTAATTATGTCTGTATCTCAAACTTCGCAGTATTCTCATAATTTGTTGCATGCAAAGTATTAAAACTTCTCAAACTTTCCAACCAAAATATTAAACGGAAAAGTACTTAATGCGTTACAAAATTCCTTGAAATTTAAGGCCTCGACATTTATCCAGTATTTATTCCTAGCCGATATATTTTTGTTGCTTTTTTTAAAAAAAATTGCCCGATATTCTTTCTTTTCAACAATCTTAGGTCACACAATATCGAAATTGAATAACATGATGTTAACACTTATTCCCAGATCATATATTCGCCTTATATGTACCCTTATTGACCGACCCAACTGTTGCTTCACTCGTGGATTTTCATACCATCCTAACAGTTACCAAACATTATGAGTGAAGAAGACTCATAATTTATATTCTTAATCCGTTTTATAACAAAAATGTTCAATGTTCTTTTATATATATAAACGATAGTTTCATTTATTATATGCTGTGAAAAGAATTTCGGTAGCTATGGGTCTACCTTTATAAAGCTTAGTGCAGCAAAATATAAAACACTAATTAAATACATCAATTTTAGATCTCTCCAATGGTTTACTCTATTTTTAACTCTAAAACTAGAGTTCTCTAAAAATAGAAAATGATTTGCCTTCAATATTCAACTCTATTTTTTATTTTTAAAACAAATATTCATAATATATTCTAATTTAAGTTAATTTTCTTATAAGATCTTTAGTATATTAATTTTGTCAATTCATTTTATGTTTTGGGCAAAAAATAGATAAACTTTTGATTTTATCATTTGCTATATCAACATATTATTTAATTTTTTATATCATCATTTTGTTTTATTAAAAATTAATAAATTATTTTTATTATATTTTTAGTATAAACTTAAAATATATAATTTATTTGAATATAAAATAAAATTACATTAAAATTAAAGGAATATCTTATAAATAAAAAATATAACTCTAAAAATATATAACTCTAAAAGTTACTCTAAATTTGGAGTAATTTTTAAAGTTTTTATTTTATTTTTGGAATAGAATATTAATCAATACTATTAAAGATAATTTTACTAAAAAAATACATTTTAGAAGCAAAAATAAAATATCAATGCTCTTACTGTTTTCGATGTCATTTAATGATAGCTAAAACTGATGAAAATAGGGTAGAAATGCTAAGTACTACGATAATAGAAAAGTTATGTTAGAATGATAGATGTTTCCTAAGTCAAATAAGACAAAAAAAAATGGGTTGACTTGGAGGAATCTGAATCCAAATCCGAAAATGTGTATGGCTATAAACACTTTCCTTGAATTTCTTATAAATAACAAATGTGGAGAAGAAAATTTTTAGAGATAAACCTGTATTTTTGGATTTCATTCTTATTATTCATAAACACTTATTTTTGGATCATTTAAAAACGTTCCTTTAATAGAAATCTCGTCCTGGTATACTTTCTTCCTCCATCTAGTCACATTTCGATTTTGACTTAAACGTTGTAAAAAAGGAGAGGGTACCTTACTTTTGTTGTGTTATGTTTATGGCTATATTTGGTTAAAGATATAATTATTCATTTATAGTTTAAACCTCCTTTCGAAATCTATTGAATTAAAATCGTTCTATATAACCACATATGTAATTTATACCTAAATAATTGAGATTAAAAAGATGAAAAAGGATATAATACAATGTCAATAAAAAAGATAGCATTTTACATTTTTCAGTCCATGGTTGATGGTGATTGACTAACTGTTCTCAAAAATTTTGAGTTCAACTTCCGCCATTTCTGATAAAGTTTTCTATGATAATGAACCTTAAGAATGTTTATAGGCAAAATTCATCAGTATTATAGAATGAAACCAACAATTCTGTTAGAGAATCTCAAATTCTTTGTTGCATAAATGATGGTCTGGTACATGACTGACTTCAACTCAATGCTATTCAAATTGCCAAAATTGTCTCTATGTATTGGTCAAGTTACTAAATTCTACAATTATTTCTGGTTCTTTTAACACATCTCCTACACATAAATTCCCAAAAAAGGAACAGTTGATGAAAATCTACAAAAAAACCACATATTTTAAAGATTGTACTATTCAAAATAAGCAGATAATTATCCGCCTCTCTGATGGTGTACAATATATCATGGTATTTACAAAGATTTTAAATTGACCCTCTTCGAATCATTCCTACAATGTCTTATCAGTTTTCATAGTGGAATATCATTAGGGGAAGTTAAATCCTAACAGGACAACCCCGTACAAGATCATCAATAATCTATGCCATCATACGAACTTTAGAGAAAAAAACATGAAATTGTTTTGGACAAACTGAAAAGGCACTCATCTAAAATTATACCATTTATAATATAATATGTTTTCTTCTAATTATCATATAAAAAATTTTCCGGAAAATAGGTATATAAAAAACATCATAGAGATGTGTGATAAATATAAATGATTCGGAATAAAGTGAATGAAATGGATAAAAATCCTAAAAATTTACTATAGCTTTATGTACACAGTAAACAATGTAGTAATTAGTATGTCGATCATTGAATACTACAAAATCATACTTAGAACTTGAGTTAAACAAGAGCAAAACAGGGATTATGATTTTTTTTGATCCAGGAAAGTGAATAAAAGCAATAAGAAACCGAGTTTAAAAGAAATGGCAAATTTGTAAAGATACATAAACATAAACATGTAGAAACGGTAATTAAGGTTCAGTAAATAAATTCTTAAATTTAAAACAATTTTATCATTTTTCCACTACCATGGCTTTATTCACTATACCTAACAAATTAACATACTCAAACTTTTGTTAATTAATGCAAGATGTAGATATGCATTTCGATCAAGTTAAAATTATTCACTATACTCTGCAACTTAGCTTTTGTAGGTCATGACTCATAACTCTCTGTATAGTAGTTCAGGTTTTCAAGATGAAGAACTAACGTGATTCACAATTTCTTGTGATCATATTACTAGTTAAATATTCTAGAATCTTGTTTTATATATCAACGAATTTGTGTCCACTATATCTTATGCATATCATGTATTTTCGTCACATAATATGGACGAATATACAAAGGATACAAATTCATTGACACACAAAACAAAATTAACATGTATATATCACACGTTCTTGATATGGTATCTATGTCATTGTATCTAAGATCTGGTATTTAAGCCATTATGTCTTCGATGACATGGACATGATAATTTTTGTGTGTGTGTCACGGGCTCGTGTTCACTATATCTTTTCCACATATTGTATCAAATTTATTATAACATTCTTTCATCCATATATACGTTGCTATGCGTTTGTATAGTTTGTAAATGGCTATCCATGATTATGTGTCTATGAAATTGCTAAATAACATTAGAAATGATGATTATTCTGGAATGTGTAAAAAAATGATGGCATTGGTATCCACAGAGAATCGTCTATAGACATTATCTCTACATAAGAAGGTAACCCAATAATGGACATGTTTTAATGGATAAGATATGATATTTTCAGTTTATAATTATTGGAAAACATATACATGGATAAGTATGAGTGGATAAGATTAAATAGAATAATCTTATATTCATGTCCACAAATTTTTATTTATAAAAATTTAAAATATATCAAAGTGGATATCAAATACACATAAATATTTTGCTTTTAAAAAACAATAAAAAATAATCAAAAATATAGGATCATAGATAATAAAGAAAATAATAATTAAAAAATAAAAATAATAAAGTGACAAAAAGAGAAGAAGAAGAAGAAAATGGCCAAAGAGAAAATAGAAAAGTTAAAAAAAGACAAAAAGAGATTTTATATGGAAAATGACAAAATAAAATCACCTAAAATATCAAAGTCACTTATAATATAACTATATATAATATTAATGTGTATAAGTCACCAATAATATAAAAAGTCTCTTGAATGTTATATCAAGTGATTTAACTAGATATGTAAAATGATTGTATAAACCATATGTCATGGATTTGTGGATTTAAGTTCTATTTAAATGGAACAACGCTTCACTACGTAATTGTCTAGTTACTTATTTTTCTTTGGCTTTTAGGTAGCGATGGGATCTCAGGAAGGATTAGGCTAGGCACCCGAGACCAGTGACCGGGAAGACGGGTTGTGTGTCTAAGTCTGGATAGTTAGAATTGAACTGCTTGTAATAGCCTTAGTCACAAACTTATAAGTTGTATTGAATCCTTGATTATCTTAATGATATTTTGATTGTTTACTTGTTTACTTGATGCTTAGAAACTAAGAATGGAGGCTCGAAAAAAACTGATTGGAAATGAATTTATTAAATGATACGACTCTAAAATGGATTAAATGATTTGTTTCACTAAGTGGTCCGAGTAGGAACAACTTCCACAGGCTTATTAGCATCTGTTAGAGTCTGGATGGTATGTTTCAATGTGTTAGTCTTGGTTTTGATTGGGCTAATCAGTGTCTGACACCAACATGACAGAATGAAGGTTTGAAAAGAAATCATTGGAGATGAATTTCTTAAATGATAAGACTCTAAAATGGATTGAACGGCTTGGTTCACTTAGTGGTCCGAACAGGAACAACCTCCATAGAGTCTGGGATTGGATGTTTCAATGTGTTAGTCTTGGTTTTGCTTGGGCTGATTAGCATCTGACAACAAGATGACAGAAGCATGATTGACCAAATTCAGTGTGACAAAGCTTGGTCTGTTGCATGGCTAATGTGGACTCTCTTAGCTCGCGTGCAGTATAGACCCTGGCACAGATACTAACAACAGGCAAACAAGACCAGATAAGACAGGAACATGAAAGTCAACTCATGGGATAGTCTACAAGCTCTATAAAGAAGAAAATTTTCATGGACAAAGGTAAGTCGTTAAACACTATATATGCCCACATACTATCTTTCGAGTATACTAGAGAACAAATGAAACAAGAGATATAACTCCACTTCTTCTGTATTCTCCTTTTAATGAGACAATCAACAAATAGAAATCCCAATCTTGGGATGGGATCCCTCACTTAAATTTTATACATTTCATAAATCACGATCTCATTATAGTGAATTTATTTTTAAAATTAATGAGTCTGTGGAATAGAAACCCTCTCTAGGGGAGGGGGAGGGGAGCAAAAGGTTCTCTCTTCCTATATAGGTTTCAAATACAGAAATCTCTAAGACGAAAACTGAATCTCACATTCCCTTAGAAGACGGATATCTATCCTATGTTATCTTGCTATTCCATTCAGAATAAACATTTTTGGTTAACATTATGTATTAATATGTATTATATAACTAATTTGTTTTTATATGTTTGGTAATTTATTAATAATAAATTCAGTAACAAAAATTCACATATAAACTTTAAACATAAAAAATTAATTTTGTAATGAAATAAAAATTTATTAATACATGGTAATAAACTAGTACATAATAAATACTTATATTAATTACAACAATAAATATTACAAAAAATTAAACATTAACATGTTATATATTCATTAAGTGGGATAAAGAATATGTATATGGATTTAAAAAAAAAAAAATTCACAACATAGATTTATAGTTCTAGTTTTCTTTAATAGTTTATATTTTTTCTCTTAATTATTTTTTATAATTTTATATATTTCATTTAAAAGTTAATATTTCTTTTTGTTTAATTTAACAAAAACAGTAGGAACTTTTATATTTTTACTCATACATATTCACATCAAAAATACTAATTCATGATAAATTATAAATATTTTATTACGTTTATGTTTAAGGTCAAAGTATTCA
Source organism: Sisymbrium altissimum (assembly GCA_900406495.1). Taxonomy (NCBI): domain Eukaryota; kingdom Viridiplantae; phylum Streptophyta; class Magnoliopsida; order Brassicales; family Brassicaceae; genus Sisymbrium; species Sisymbrium altissimum. The sequence continues at coordinate 30,740 of OVBI01001116.1, read as the reverse complement.
GTTTTTTTTTCTTGACAACAAGTTTTTAAATAAATAAATTAAGAAAAATGATCAATCTAAACTGCTGGAATGTCATCGATATACGTCATCGCATCTATATAAATATTCAGTTATATACAACAAATGATTTATATTCTCTGTATATATATTATCGTTTGCAAAACATTATTATTTGATTTAAAAATATAATTCTACAATATTTTAAAAATATTTAAGACTATATATATATATTTAGTTATTGAATAACACAATTGTTATATTTATATGAAAAAGAATATGTAAATTAAATGAAATTTTCAGAGTTACTGAAACACAGGAACTATAACTCTACCACTAGATTTGATCCTAAATTTAAGGTGGTTATAAACCAAAAATTTTTTTGGTAATTTTTCATGCTAAGGTTCGAATTCTTAATTTCTTATAAGATAATTTTCTTAATTTTACTATTAGATCCGAACCTGTCTATCTCGAATTTTTATTTTTTTATAGCTTAACACATTTCTCAATAGGTCCTATTCGTTTGCAAATCGGTAGCGTCAGCGACTAAGTGTCGTTCGTTTGATAGTTGTAGAGAGTCTGCGACTTGTCGCAGCGACCAAACACTAGCGATTCATCATTTAAAATTTTGATCACTATATTTTTCAGTGTATCTGATTTTAATATCTGATTTTATAGAAATTCTAGAACTTGTTTCTGATAATAAAAAATTAACTATAGTATCTGGTTATTATGAGAATAAATCTGAAGTTGACAGTTTCGGACGAATATTCTAATCTCAATTTTAATAATATTTTATATTCGTTGTAACGCCTTTACCTTTGTTTTGTTTTATTCTTTTCCTTTCTTTTCTCTATTTACATCATTATAACGCCTTTGCTCTATGCGCAATTTGTGCCTACTAGAGTTTAAAATATAGATCACATCAAAAGCATGACACTTCGATAAGGAAATGCCGTCTTCTACAAGCTCAAGATACACATTTTGCGTATTTACATACACTCCACGCAACTATGCATTTATGTGCACATTGATCAATATGCGCGGGCGTATACATTTTGTTTTTTTCCTTTTTTTTTTGTCGGCGGGCATATACATTTGAGATATTTGTAGAAGTCTTAACCAACAAGTAAATTAAAATCTACAACATATACTGTATATGGACGACATTTGCAAATTCACCAGACGGTTGATTCATGGTGAGTATCCATCGAAAAATATCGGGTTTTGTTGGATGTTAATTCATTTATGGGCTAAATGGACCGTAATACATTTCATACATAAAACACCTAAATTTCGATAATATATGACTTTGTCCGTCAAGTTATCTGAATTTCGAATATGGGTCCATAAATCATTGAAAAAGGCCTAATTAAGAGACCAGAAGATTAAACTACGCCAAAAATTTGAAAAGATTCACCTAGTTAATGAAGAGTACATGTGGATTTTGCGAACGAGATTGAGACAAAATAAAACCTGTGCCTACATCTGCACCAAGTCTTCCTTGGTTTTGGATTGATGATGCACTTACTTCTAATCCAAATCAGACACAAACAAAGTATTAGTCAAATCGAGTGTGTTTCTCTTACTCCTAATCCAAAATCGTTACAAATAACAAATTTAAACAAACACCGAAAGCTAAAACCAAAACTCACATTTCTTCCATAACTAATACTAATGGCACGGTCACAATCCAAAAGCTTCGATCTTCTCCTGTTTTTATCACTTTAGTCCAGTTCAAAGATCGATGACAAAATCATAGCGCCACACCAGTTTGGACATCTGTTTGCCTACTTACTAGTCCTCATATTAGAAACTTGAATGAGGTTGAATATGCATAATATGATCATATTTATTGTAGGCAGGAGAAAGAAAAATCAAATCAACTACCTTGGTTATCTCTTTGCTGAATTTTAGGATCGTCATGAGCCATGTCAGGGGCTTTCATTAGATCATGAACAAGCTTCATAACCTCAGAACTCATTGAAAGATGCCCAACTGTTGGAGGAATCGCTGCATCACGAAAAGCGTATAAATACCAACACTCTCCCCGACGTGCATTGATTTTTAATTCATCTGTGCATTGTTTTCGTGTAGCCGGTCTATTGTTCTCCTTAATTAAACTCACTATTGACTTTGAAACCACAAAACAGACAAGCACTTAACCTAGCCAATATACGTTATAACTTCGATTTCGTAATAGCGTACCTTAGAAGAAACAATATCATTGCCCTTTGCGGAGTCTTTCATAGCGTTGTGTACATTTCTTTCTTCGCTCTCTTATATCTGAAAAATTAACTCTTGCTCTGTAATAAAACCCTAATCCACAAACCCAACAAATGATCAAATTGATGCAATCTTGTAAAAATCAAAACCTAACTCTAACAACAATTAAACTTACATAGTCAATACGATATAGAAACGGAAATTTGTAGGCCAAGAAATACTGCGTCAGTATCTCTTATACCAGTTTTACTCTTCCTGAAGCAGTTCGGCTTTTTGTTTCGTTTTACAATCACTAAGCCGTAGACTTCTTTGGGGAAGAAAATACTTCGTATTTCTTGCCCTACAAGTTTCGTTTCTATATTGTTTTTTTTTTCCAAAATTTTCCTTTTTTCGGTTTTTTTTTGCTCCTTACTCTTGCCCTACATGCTCTGTTGTATTTCACGTTTGCAATTTCAAACCTTTTCTTGAACTCGGTGTCACTTCGAGAAGACTCCTTTCGAACAACTCCTAAGGGAAAAAACAGAAAAAAAAAACTTAAAATATGCAACAGATACATGGAGGAAGAAGGGACTCTAGTACGACCAAATCTGGCCGGAACACCCTCACCTGGAGAATTCAATTTAAACTCCTACAGTCTTTACTTCAAGAGTTTGATAAGGGAGGAAACAAGGGGGTTTGTGGCGGGATTTGGGGTTGCAATTTGCGGGAAAAAGGTGATAATATCTTGTTTCAGATGAAAGTATCACTTCATGGCTCCGGCATTAGAGACTGAGCTTATGGCGTTGAACCGAGGACTAACGGAAGCATTGGGTTTGCAGATCACTCATATCTCAATGTGCTCTGATTAATTATCGCCCGGTTTTCGAATTGGTAAGTTCTTTTCGTTGGCTGTTTTAAGGTTACTTCATCGTTAAGGTTTACATGTCTTAGCTTTAATCTAGTAATTTATATTTTTCCCATGAATGTTTTAGTTCATGAGGAGATCTGCGCCTGAGCAAGAAAAAAATTCCTTGCTAATGGAGCAACGCATCAGACAACAATTGCCATCTAGTATCCCTGTCCTGGTCACTGAAAATCAAGTTAAATTTGCTTACTACTCCCGCTGGTTTCCTAAGACTGTCGTTTTAGGTAAATTGGCCAATATTAAAAACAGTGTAGAAAAAATACACTAACCTCATAAAAAAAATAGAAATTACAATTGTATCTATACTATAATGGTTGAAGGGGTGCTCTTCTACATTGACACCTCAGCATTTTTAAACAAATAAAATTGAAAATATATCATCAATTAATTATTTAATTCTAAAATCATCTAACTTAAAATTAACTATTAAAAATTTATTAAAATGAAAACATACAATATAGAACACACAAATATAGAAGTAAAAAATACCAAATTATGGGAATAACAAAAAAATTTAAAGGCTTTTATAAACTATAGGACACACAAAATAATTAATAAATAATTAAAGATGTAATCAATTACCAAAAATAAATAGAATAATATCACACAAAATAGAGAAAAGAGCAACAAAAACATAAAAATATATATAATTTAAAATCATGAAAAATGGATATAATAAAATTTGTGTGAAAAAAATTCAAAATAGTAATAAAAAATAGTGAATTAATATAATTTAGTAATTAGATGAATAATATGAACACTATTAATAAAGTGATGTATAAAAAATATTAGAAAAGCATGAAGAGATTAATCATCAAAACAATTGTACATATATTATTATAAGATAAAAGTAAAAAATTTAAATTACAAATTTAAGAAAAAGTCCGCGCATTTGCGCGGGTCCTCTTCTATTTTATATAATTACAACTAATTCATTTATGACAAAAATTAAAGTTTCTCCCAGCTAAGTTATCATCGTCTCCAACAAAACCAAAAAAAAAAACTTAGTTTCTTTGAAAATCCACCGCATATTCATGTCATCACTTCTTGATATATTAAATTTTTCATGGTTTTAAAATTATTTTAGTATATTTTATTTTTAAATCTTGCATTTAGGCATTATTAAGAGTGTATATACTTATAGAATGGGAAAGATAATTTTCTATTAAGACTCACGATGCCTTTTATGTACAGAGGAGTAGAGCAACTATGGTAATTACAAATCATAATAAAGTATAAATATATGCTGTACATATTTAGCTAATACACCCCCTCAAGATGGAGGGTTCTTGAAGACTCCAATCTTGGAACAGGCTTGATGAAATCGTGAACGCGGAAGTGGTTTGGTGAGTGTATCAGCTAGCTGATCTGTTGTCGAGACATGTGAGACGCGAAGCATCCCTGCTTGTACTTGATTTCGAACGAAGTGATAGTCAAGCGCAATGTGTTTCATACGAAAATGAAAAACCGGATTTGCACACAAGTAAGTGGTTCCCACATTGTCGCAATATATAACCAGAGCAAGGGGAAGATCAATACATAGTTCGGTAAGTATTGAGCATACCCAACGTACCTCTGCTGCCGTATTTGCCACTGCCCTATATTCTGCTTCCGTAGAGGAACGTGCCACACCATTTTGTTTCTTGGACGACCAGATATGGGATTCTTTCCCATATATAGAATGTAGCCATTTGTAGAGACGTAATCATCAGTATCTCCCGTCCAATCAGCGTCAGAGTAGGCATGCAATGTTGATGAAGAGTTTTTATGAAAAGTGATGCCATGGTTACGTGTTCCAGATAGATACCGTAAAACTCTTTTAGCAGCTCCCCAATAGTCTATTGTCGGTTTGTGCATGAATTGAGATAACCGATTTACCGCATATGAGATGTCCAGTCGTGTGAAGGCAAGATATTGAAAACAACCAACAAGTGATCTGTACTTTGACGCATCTTGAAGTGGAATGCCGTCATTGATGGAAATTTTCGGTGTAGTAGGAAATGGTGTCTGTACTGGTTTGGCATCTGTCATGTTGTATTTTTTTAGTAAATCAGCAATGTACTTGCACTGCATTAGATGTAGCACAGAGTCAGACTGTGTAACTTCAACCCCCAGAAAATAATGCAGATCTGTGGGATCTTTGATGGAGAACCGATCCGCAAACCTTTGAAGAACTTGTGAAACTCGTCGAGTATCATTTCCCGTGACAATAATGTCATCGACATATACAAGAACATAGGTGATTGTGGTCCGAGTGATATTGACGAATAGCGATGCATCACCAAGGGATGGGGTGAAACCATCATCAAGTAGATGTTGTTTGAGAGACATGTACCATGAACGTGGTGCCTGCTTGAGGCCATAAATTGGTTTCCGGAGACGACGAATGAAGCTTGGACGATCTTGATCAACAAAACCAAGAGGCTGAACATGTAAATCTCTTCTGTTAATTCACCTTGAAGAAAAGCGTTGTTGACATCTAGTTGCTTAATTGGCCATCGTTTTTGTAGTGGCAACATGTAGGACAAGTCTGATGGTGGTTGTTTTGATGACAGGGATAAAGGTCTCCGCGTAGTCAAGTTCATACTGTTGTGTATATCCTTTGGCCACCAGTCGTGTTTTCCGTCGTTCGATATCGCCATTGGAGAGATATTTTGTGGTAAAGATTCATCGACACCCCACTAGATTTTGATTGTGTTTAGGCGGTACCAAATCCCATGTGTGATTTAACGTATGGGCATCAAATTCGGTTGAGCAGGATCTTCTCCATATTTCATCCTTCATTGCTTGTGAAATTGTTGACGGTTCTGTGTTTTTCAGACCTGCAACCATGAGAGACAGTTTTTGGTTTGGTTTAAAAATATTATTTTTGGCTCTACTTCTCATTTTATGGATATTTTGGTTTTGTGGTGTATGGGGTTATTCAGAATGTTGATTATTTTGGGTTTGGTGGTTTGTTGGGTTCGAGGAGCTGGCTTGGTTAGGATTAGGGTCATTATTTGGTGAGTCGAGCTCAGTTGTGGGTTGCAACTGATTTTGATGTTGAGCAGTGGGCCCTCGTATTATTGGGCTATGCTGGGCCGTGGGACTCGGCTCATTATTATTTGGAGCAGTGGGCTCAGAGATATCAGGGGCAGGAGAAGTAGGTGGTGTACGAGACAGAGGCGATAATACCTGAGTATTTTCCGATGTTAAGGTCGTAGTTGTTGGAAACTGATTGGAGTGAAGGTTCGAGTCAGGGTCCCTGAGGTCGAGTAGTAGTGGATTGAGGGAGTAGAACTTTGGTGACTGTTGACGGTGGTGAATGATTTTGGTCGTTATCAATTTTCGCTATCTGTGGCGACAAAGACAATTCTCGGAATGAGAATTTGTGTTCCTCAAATTGCACATGTCGTGATGTATAGAGACGACCCATAGGAATGTGAAGATAGTGATATACACTCTGAGATGTTGAATATCCAAGAAAGACACACCTTTGCGATCGAGCATCAAGTTTATGAGTCGCGTATGGTCTTAGCCATGGGAAGCATTGACAGCCAAATATCCTGCGCTTCTCGTAATTTGGTGATTGATGGAAGAGCTTCTGGAATGGAGTTAGCATCGACAATATTGGTGTGGGTACTCGATTGATTAGACCGATGTAGCAAAGGCATATGGCCAATACTTTTTTGGGACTGATGCTGTAGACAACAAGATAATTCCTGTTTCTACAATATGTCAATGTTTTCTTTCTGATAAGCCATTGTGTTCAGGTGTGTGTGGAGGGGAAGTAAGATGTGAGATTCCATTTTGAGATAGAAAGTCACGCAAAGCTATGAGTTCACCACCATTATCGGAAAAGAGAGTACCAATGCGAGTTTGGAAGCGATTTTCAAAAAGAGATTTAAAGGCTATGAAGGTCTTTTTGACATTGGATTTTCTTTTTAAAGGAAAAAGCCAAGTATATAGAGTATAGTGATCTATAAGAACAATGTAGTATTTGCAGCTATCAATGGAGAGAATTGGTGATGCTCAAACATCTGTAAAGATGCATTCAAGAGGACGATGAGAGACAATAGAGGTATTTGTGAAGGGAAGTTTGTGGCTCTTATTAATAATACATTCAGAACAAGATGACTGTTTTTGTTGCGAAGATGAAACTGGAATTGAGAAAACAGAGACAATAGTGTTTAGGATAGAAGAGGATGGATGGCCCAATCTTACATGCCATGACTGAAGACTGGTTTTGGGGCCTGATGCTGATAAGAATAATCTTGTTTGAGATTGTGACATCGGCCATTCATACAATCCATTTTAAGTTTTGCCTTGGAGTAATGGGACCCCCGTACTGAGATCCTTCACCTGAAAGGAGGCAGGGAAGAATTCAACGGAGACATCGTTAGTATTGCATAAACGATATATCAAGATGAGGTTCTTTTGTATATCAGGAACACATAATATTTGATCCAAGGTTAAAGGTCGAGTTTGAGAGAAGATAGTTCTTGAACCCGTATGTGAGATGGATAGATTGGAGCCATCTGCGATTTGAACATCATCACCACCATTGTATGGTTGATGCAGCGATAGGTTGTTGAGGTCTGAAGTTATATGATGAGTGGCACCCGAGTCGAAGATCCAATTGTTGGCTGTATATGGATTGCTGGAGACCATGTTTGCACGTGGTTGCCAAGGTCGGAAGGGATTGGGGGGCAGCTGAGTTGTTGAGAAGAAATATTCTGAAGTTGTGGACACCGTCGTGCGTTGTGGCCTTATGTGTAGCAAAATTGACATTTTCCCAGGTATGGTTTTGAAACCCGAGAATAATTTCGACCTTGGTGTGATTGGGCTGACCAATTGGAATTGTCGGTATGAGTGTTCTTGTGGTTGAAGTTGTTGTTGAATTGCTTTTTGTTGTTGTTGTTGTGTGGACGAGTTTGGATGTTATTTGCTGAGACAGGAAAACCAGAGTTGGTCGCCGTGGCTGATATAGCAGATAACAGTTTGGTTTCTTGATTAAGAAGACGCTCATGGATCTCGGTGAGAGACGATGGAGTATCTTTGCCTTCAATCTGATCGGCAACGGTCTTATAGTCATCAGGGAGGCCGTCTAGGACTAACTCAACCGCATCTTCATGATCATATGGTTTCTCTAGTATTGCAAGTTGATCCAAACGAGTAGTTATGCCTTGAATATATTCATCAATTGATTGAGTACCTTTGCTGAAGTTCTTAAGTTGTGTTTTGAGTTGCTTGATATGGCCTCGGCTGGGTTTAGCGTAGGTTGCGGCCAGTTTGTTCCAGATCTGATTTGCGGAGATGGTACGAGACATGATTGGCTGGAGAGGCATGGTGATGGAGCCAATTAAGACGTTGTATATGAGTTTGTCTTGACGCTGCCATTTGATGTATGCAGGATTTGGTTGATCTGTTGTTCCAACCCGAACTGTGGCATTTGGAATGGTGGGGATGTCATCGAGATGGCTGGCAAGTCCATGACCATCAAGAAAAGATTGAACTTGAAGACTCCATATAAGGTAATTGGAGCTTGTGAGTTTGGTGACATGAGACATTTTGATGTTAAGAACGGATTCATTGTTTAGAGGTATAGTTTCAGTGGTGTTTGGTGTTGATGCCATTGATGGCGGCTTGAAAAGAAAACAAGAAAAATTTAGGTCTGTAGGAGCAAAGGCTCTGATACCATATAGAATGAGAAAGATAATTCTCTAATAAGACTCACGATGCTTTTTATGCACAGAGGAGTAGAGCAACTATGGAATTACAAATCATAATAAAGTCTAAATATATGCTGTAAATATTTAGCTAATAATACTTACATTTGTCTATATCAGGTCTTGGAATTACTTTTTGGAGTTTTGGGAACATTTGGAGGATGTGAGTGTTGATGATATGCAGGATCCAGAAGATATGTCTCAGAGATTGACTCGTATGAAAGCCTTAACCATTTTCTATGAAGTTGACATCTTCATGAACGTCATAGGAATTTGAGTTAGCTTTCCAATAGAGGTGTTTTCAAGTCATTCAGAGCTATATTTTCAGAAGTTATGGTCGATTTACTGAACACATATCAACTCTGCCGCGAAGAAGAACCAGAGGTCAAAAACCAACCGCCACAGCGGTCTAACCCAGTGGCCAGCAGCAAACCGCTGGCGTTTTTTTCCTCCAGTGGTCAATCCCAGCGGCCAAAAGCCAACAGCTGGCCCCCTTCTTTGCTGCGCCAAAAAAGTGTTGACCAGCTTTGACTTTTGCTGTTATACCCAGTTTTTCCTGGGTTGACCCAAATTTATTGGGTTGATCCGGGACCCTTTTTAAATACCTATAAAAGGTGTTAAACCTAATTTTTAGAGATATCTTAGGTCTTTTATCTTTTATCTAAACTTAAAACCCTCTTGTTTGTTTTCTTAATCTAAGGCATTATCTCTTTTCATCTTATTTTTTTCTCATTTCTCTTTATTTAATCTTGTTAATCTCATGATTCTGCATCTAACCATTGTGGGTTTATGTGCTTTCATCAAGATTAGTGAGTAGTTTCATTATTAGACTCATGCATTAGGTAGATTAAGGGTGATTAAGAAGTAATTAGGGGTTGCTAGTGTTTATTTGTTTCATTCCTTCTCTATTGATTGTTCTTACTGCTAGATTAGAGCCAAAATTTCTGTTCTTGAGTTTAGGGTTTATCATACCTAGAAGGTGTTTGATAAAATGTCTGGGCCAAATCAATTGAGTGCTTTGCATGCTAGCCAAATGAGAGTTGATGCTAGGGTGTTTAGTTTGCATGATTAGGCTTGATTTAATGCATGTTTACCTTGATTTATTCCAATGAGAATTGATAATTGATCTTGGTTTGCATAGGTTCATTGCATGAGAATGTCTTGAATTTGCATAGGTTCATTGCATGAGAATGTTTTGAATTACCATTGTCCCTACTGCTTAGGAAGATTCTTAATTGTGTTTAGCAATCCCTAGTTACCAATTAATCACCTAGATGTCATTGACTTTGATCATGAGTCTAATATTTTCTTTAATTACTTGAATTCCTCTGTTTTTAAGCTTGTTGCTCTATTTTTGTTTAGTTCTCTTTAAACTCTTGTTTGCTTTACTTGTTTCATCTAAGTTATTATTAGGTTGTTAGATAATAATTCTAAATCATTGATTGCATTTATATTAAACTTTGATCTTGCATCTATAGTGTGTTAGTTTGTTCCCAAATGGATTTGACAAACCTTACTACAAGGTATTGATAGGGAAAAATCATTTTATCACTTCTCCCTCTCTTCTCCGGCATCTCTCCCTCTCTTCTCCGGCATCTCTCCCTCTCTTCTCCGGCATCTCTCCCTCTCTTCTCCGATATCTCTCTTGACAGTCTTCCCGTAGTTGACGAGGTTGATTTATCAGTTTTAACTTTCTCGATCTTCAATTTTTCAAATCACCAAGCTTCTTCTGGTCACCATGGCCGCCGCAACAGATCACTACCCACCTTGAAGGAGATAAAGAGCGCGTATAGAAAACTCGATCGCAAGGTTACTCTTCGAGATTATACCTTACTCAGACTTGTCTCTCTTTTACTGTGCTTTTCTTCTTCTTCGGTTTGAGCTGATATTTGTGATTGTGTGACAGTATTATCCGGATATGAATAAGAACCCTGGTGCTCAAGAAAATTTCAAACAGATTAATGGATGCTCACGTTTTGAAAATACCTAACACATACAATAACACTTCTCTAGCTTTAAGCCGCTCAGGCTTTTATCCTTCTCTTCAGATCTAATCATGATGAGTTTTCCAGTCTCAATTTTCTGAATTTCTGATTTTATTTTATGATCTTGAATGCTTTTCCTAAAATTTATCAATGGTGAATGTGTAGGAGGATGTGGAACCACAGGTTGCTGCGGCTGGAGTCCCGAAGAAGAGGACGTTGAAGAAGTTTGCCTTGAAAAGAGTCAATCTCGATGATCTTCTTGATATGTCTACTGATGATATCGTCAAGCTCTTCCTTGCTCATATTCGCAGAAGGTAAAATGGATTTTAATGACTTAGAAATCGTAGATGAGATGATGTAATGGATGACTTGTTATAACATTTGTCTGTTTGAAATTATGTTTAGGTTGTGTCGAAGTTTGACCAGGAATCCAATGGATCTGATTAAGAAGCTGGCTAAGGCGGTAAGCATTACATTTCGGTTTAAACTCTTTGTCCTTTCTTACTCGTGTAGTCAAACTGTATTTGACTGTTGCATGGTTGAATGATTGGTGATGATATTTCTAGTTCTAAATTAGCTTTTTTTTAAATGTCATTTGGATTGTTCATATGATTGATGGATACTTTGTCTGTCTAAGTTTTTGTATGGTTTACATTTCAGATCTTAGTTGCTGTACTTTAATGATCTGCCGTGTTTCTTTCTGGTGTAACCTTTTGCTTCTTAGTTCACTTAAAATTGTTTGTCTAACGACTAATTTCCTGTGAAGTAAGAGTATTTTTTTGAATGTAATACTGGCACATTATTGTCACTTTCCGAGTTTGACATGCTGAAGATATCTATATTCCGTATTACTAATCGGTTACCAACAAATGATTCACCATATGGTTGCATTTCCTTTACGCATACACTTAATGTTACTATTGCATTTTCACATTATCCCTTCATTGCTTTTAAAACTTTATTTTCAATGGCCTGTTAATATTCCTCGTAGTAAATGGATGAATCGAATTTTTGAGTACTCCAATTAATACTTGGAGGGAAATAAATTAACCAATTCAGATGGAGGCAAATATTGAAATTCAAAACTTTTACTCGTGCACTATAATACTCCATGGCTAACTTTAATTAAAACAAGACCATTTTCCATTCATCTTCCATGGCTACATTTGATCTAAACCTTTCACCTACTAACAATAAAACCCATTCTTTTGATTTGACAAACGAAGTTGCCTCTCTTTTTGCGGCTACAGAAGCAGAAGGAAATCTAGAAAGTAAAGATGTAGATGTAACAGTTGTACAGTCTTCTCAAAGTACAACTGTTCATACCCTTATGAAGAATCCCAAAGTACCTTCGTTGGAGACACAGGTTATTCTGTCGTTCTTCTAACCACTTAATTAACTGTGTTGACTATTGAGTTATTCTTTCGTTCTTCTAATTCTGTATTTTATGAATCATGATGTCATATTTTATTTTAATACTCTCATGTTACTTCATTTTTGGACAGGAACAAAATGAAGACCATCATACCGAAGACCCATTTGTTGGAGAAAGTATTTATGCTGCTAAACTCGATGTGTTCTTACACTTCTGATTGACATTTTTATACAGTGGTTGATCTGTGGTGCTTCAATGTCAATCTCTAGGAGGTGGAAATGAGAATGCAAATGGTAGCTCTACAAGTAATAACTACAGTAATCGTGATAGATGGGCAGTTTATAGTGATTTGCTTGAAAGGAGCGATAGAAGGAAATTAGGTAGACAGGCTGTGAAAGAAGTAGCAAATTTGCATTCCATGTATATTAAAACTGTTCAGCGAATTTGGAAACAAGCAAAGAAGACTCCAGCTGGTGCATTGGTTGATGTTTTTTTTTAAAAAAAAGAACAGATGTGGTCGCAAGAGGATTCAGATAGATCTCCAACGTGTTCTGGACACTCCTCTACATTGAAGGACAACTTTGAGGACGCTAGCTGAAGCTCTAAGAGTTAGTCACTCAACTGTATATAAGAATGTCAAAGAAGGTTTGGTGAGGCGGCATTCTAATGCTCTGAAACGACATCTGAAAGAAGAGAACAAGGTGGCAAGGCTAAGGTTTTGCATGAATATGTTGGACCCTGAAAGCTTGAGTCATAAACCACAGTTTATTGATATGTACAATATTGTACATATTGATGAAAAGTGGTTTGTACATGTTGATGAAAAGTGGTTCTATATGACCAAGAAAACCGAGAACTACTACCTTCTACCTGAAGAAGACGAGCTCATAAGGACATGTCAAAGCAAGAATTTTATTGGGAAAGTCATGGTGCTAGTTGCAATGGTTAGGCCAAGGTTCAATGGTGAAGGAGTTGAGACTTTCTCTGAAAATATAGGTGTGTTTCTATTCGTCAAACTTCAGCCTGCTCAAAGGAGGAGTAGAAATAGAGAAGCTAGAACAATGGAGATCAAACCAGTTACGTTAGTGAAGAGAGAGGATGTTAGAAAAATGTTTTTGGAAGATGTTATATTTAAGGTTCGTGAGAAGTGGCCTATTGAAGATGAAGGAAAAATAATCTACATTCAGTAGGATAACGCTAGGACTCATGTGTCTCCAACAGATACAGAATTTCAAGAATATGCTTCACATAATAGATTTGATATCAGACTGATATTTCAACCGCCTAATTCACCAGATATGAATGTTCTGGACCTTGGTTTCTTTAGTGCAATACAAGCCCTACAATATAAGGTTTGTCTGAAGAATATTGATCAGCTTATAAATGCAGTGAATACAGCTTTTGAAGAGTATCCAGTTAGGAAGATAAACCACATCTTCTTAACTCTGAAACTCTGTATGCAAGAGACAATGAGGATTGGAGGATCTAATAATTACAAGATCCCACACATAAAAAAAGAAGCCTTGGAACGAGAAGGTCTGCTTCCGAGGGAAATCAAATGTGATCCTTCCATTGTAAACAATGTGGTCGATCAATTAAGAGTTTAAGGTTAGCTAACGGTTTCATAAGGTTTTCATTTGTTTTCATAATGTTTTACTTTCAATAATATGTGTTTTATAGTGTTCTCTATTAGGTATGGGGATCAGATCACAAGGTTTAATGGGATTGATGTTTAATGGCAGGTTAGCTTCCTGATTCATTTCTTGATTCGTTTTATGGCAATATAGATGGATCATAGGTTAAGTTACCAGCATATGTTAAAGTATATGTCTAGTGGACTTGTAATCGAATTGATTTGTACTTAGAAAGAAGGAGAACTAGACGGTTGATAATCGAGTAGACTGATTACAATTTTATTGATGATCCAAAATAGGAAAAAAATGCAGAACTAGAAAGAATACTAACCCGAGACAGATTTTGTAGAAGTTACTCCGATGAATAGACAATAATCTTTAAGCATCTTCAATATGGGATCCTCAATCTCGTGATTGTTTTCAATAATATGTGTTTTATATTGTTCTCTATCAGCTACAGAGATCAGATCAGAAGGTGTCTCAAAGTTGAGTACAAGAAAAGTGGGATTGATGTTTAATGGCAGGTTAGCTTCCTGATTCATTTATTGATTCGTTTTGTGGAAATCTAGATCTTTCATAGGTTAAGTTAGGAGCATCTGTTAAGGTATCTGTTTAGTGGACTTGTAATCGAATTGATTTTTACTTAGAAGAAAGAGAACTAGTAAATGCAATCGAATAGACTGATTACAATTTTATTGATGATCTAAAATATGAAAAAAAACAGCAGATCGAGAAAGAGTACTAGTCAGAGACAGATTTTTTAGAAGTTACTCCGATGAATGGACAATAAAGTTTAAGCATCTTTAATATGGGATACTCAATCTCGTGATCATGATGTGCTTCTTCTTCTCCATTGCTTGGCTTGTTAAGATCGAATTCACGAACAAATTTGGGATTGACTTCATTTTCAATTTTGATTTTCTTCGTCAGTTGAAGGTCATCTTGGTGAGGGAGTTTGTTGAGATCGAAAGCATGGACCAATTTGATGCTGGAATTTTTGATTTGCACATCAGGATTTGTTTCATCTTTTTCTACTTTCGGAGTTTTTGCTGTATTAGTTTACATTTTTTGCTTTGAACAATAGAGTGAATTGATTTATGTACTCAATTTGTTTGACTGTGTTGACCAACTAATAACTTCAATGGCCAGTTACTTAGAGTGAGTTTTGTTCAATTAATTAAGGTTAATTTAGAAATTATTATGGAAAAGTTACATTGGTATGTCAAAACGACTACTAGTAAACAACAAAAAATCAAGTTTAAAACGACAATCTTATAAAACCGGAGGGAGTAACTTGCCATGGAAATAGATTTCTAGTTCTGTGCGATTGGGTGTCCAATCGGGTTTCGTTTTGGATTGGGTAATTTGGATTTCGGGTATTTCGATACTATATTTAAACTCCAGACTCTAATTGATATATTTTAAAATTATTGGTTCGGTTTGGAACTGGTCGGATTAGGGTCGATTTTGTATTTCTATGTATAACCCAATTAAAACCAAAGTAGTAATAGATCGCTCCGGTTCTTTTGGATTTTTTTGGTAATGAAAGTACTAAAAGCCTGACAAACACCTGAGAGAACAGAAAATAAAAACATTTATTTTTGGTATTTTCAGGTTTTTATCGGATTTTTTAGTATTGTGGTTACTAAAAAGATCCAAAAAACCTGATATATATTTACATAGTACTCAAATAACCAAAAAAACCTAAAAGATCTAGTATATATAAGTAAAATAATTGATTATCAAATTAAAATGATATGATAAATACTGTTAGGTATAGATATGAGACTATAGACATTAATGGACTTTGGATATAAACCGAACCTTAATAGATATCAGGTAAAACTTGAACCAGAACTAAAACCTAAAATATCTGAGGATGAATCCAAATCGGTTATTTTGCTTTACCCAAACCCGAACCAATACCTATTTTATCGGTTTGTATTCGGTTCAGTTATTCAGGTTCGGTTATCGGTTCCCATTCGGTTTGATTATTCAGGCATGCTCAAACAAATCAGAACATGCGGCCTTGTAAACACAGTTATAAATGGGGATGGATGGCCTTTTACGTGGTAAAGAAACTATTTACACCTTTAAATATAACATCATAAATATTTTAATTTTCATACATTAGAAATAAAATATTTAAATAAATTATTGGTTTTTTTGCTAATATTTAGATGACTATAATTACTAAGTTTGAAAATAATTACATAAAACACTTCATAGTGTTCACCGCTCTAAAAACCATTTTTTCCGAGCATTTATATTAACAGGTTATTACGAATGGATAATAATAAAAAATTTTATTAAAACTCATAACTTATTATAAAATTAAAAACTTTGATATTATAATATTTTTAAACTAAAGAAATATCAAGTATTATTTTGTTATTTTTCATCAAAAGAAACATCTTATTAATATTGTAAAGAGTTTATATAATTAGTATAAAACGAATTCAATAACCACAAAGGTAGATATACAACATCGTGATTAAATATGGAATTCTGAGATACATTCTTGCACAACAGGTGAGTAGTTTCATTGCAGCAACGATGCACAAAATCAATATAACATCTTGAAAAATTATTCTTCATTGTTATTGCATCAAAGTAGATATTCTCGATATAACAGTTCGTGCTTTTATCCTATAGAGTATCCGTAAGTACTTTGCAATCCCCTTAAAATAAAACCTCTTGTAACTCAAGTAAATTCGCCTGCTACTATATCCCCCGACCGCCCCTACCAGTGAGCCTCCATGTCCTCTCAGTAAGCCCATGAGCCGGCTCACTCCTGTCCAATGATCGGCGCGTTAAAATGGTTCTCTAACCCTTGACAATTCCCGCATGCCAGTTTTAAGGAAGAAGAGATGGTGGATCATAAAAATCCAGCTTCTTTCTTACGATGGTTGGGATCAAGGTTGGGTTGTGTGATTGAGATTGTCTTTCGATCTGATTTACAAGACTAGAAGTTCCAGGTAAATCTTTGTTTTTTATCTCTTTTTTTTTAAGACAATTTTGCTCTTGGGACCTTCTTTTCGCAGATTTGTGGGTTGTTGATCGTTGGTTTTGGGGTGTTTTTGGATCCAATTGGTCTTCCTGATTTCCTTTTTAATGATGAGAGCTGATTTTCCTTTTGATTTTCTGTTGCTGAGGTATCATTTTGGGGAGCAGTCAATCTCAGAATTGCAGAGACTCTTGGAGGAGGGATACTAATAGCTTACTCCTCAGATTGGCTCAGTTGGTACTTAGAGATGATTGTACCATATTTGTAGCTATTTCCTCAAATTCCCCTAGCTCATATGCCTATTGCGTCTTGCCACACACTGTTCAGGATCTTTCACATTCGAGTATTATGCCATTACGTCTTGCACCTCTTCCATAACTTCTACCATTTCTTGAGTTAGGAGCATCTCATCTGGAAGATCCGGTGATGACTCATTATCTAGAGGTAGCTGACGTTGCCTTAAGCATGTTTGAGGAGGGGAAGTAATCAAAGGGGGAAGACTGAGGTTATCTAGGACTTGGATTTTCTCACGCTATATTTTATTAGGGCTTGGGTGGTGGTTAAGCTGAGAAGGATCTTTTGGATAATTGTAGGAACTCGCTCATAGTCCTGAACTACGATTTTCTTTCCTTGAGGGGTAGGATGAGAGACGGTCTCTTTGTGGTGTAGGTTTCCACTCTCGGTAGCTTGATCTTCTAGAGTCGTGCCTTTCTGTCTTGGGTGGTGGTTAAGCTGACAATGATCTTTTGGATAATTGTAGGAACTCGCTCATAGTCCTGAGCTATGATTTTCTTTCCTTGCGAGGTAGGATGAGAGACGGTCTCTATATGGTGCAGGTTTCCACTCTCAGTAGCTTGATCTTCTGGAGTCTCTGTGATAAGGATTAGTTGTGCCTTTCTGTATGGGGTTTGGTAGATATAGATCTGCAGGTCTTATGCAATTATCTTTCTCTGAATTTATCGTAGGTCTCTTTGACCAATTAAATGAAACTTCAGGATACTCTTTGTGGTTTTTACATCTGTTTTGAAGGTTACTATTTTTTTTAGATCTAGAATATAGGTTATTTTTTGATGTGTAAAGTGGGCAATCTCTTTTTTCATGGGAGAAGAGGAGGCAGAGAGAGCAGTGGTTCTTGAGCTTCTCATAAATCAGGGATGTTTTTAGTTCTTCACCTGTCTCAAACTCAACCAGTGACAAGGTAATGAGAGGTTTGAGTCTATTAATTTTAACTTTTACTCTAGCCATATTGAGGGAGATATCTAGAGTTTTAAAATGCCAATGTTTTTAGCAATACTTAGGATTGTAACTTTGGACTAGAGATGGATAGAAATACCTTGAACATTTCTCCAGAACGGGATAAGAGAAGGGAAGACTTCATCAGTCATTGGCTCATTTGGAGGTTAATCATCCAGTGTGCGAAATGGTATAACCTACTTTCTAATACTTTCATCAGGTCTTCTTTGGAGTAGAATCTAACTTAGAATCCTCCCACACATTGTTTATGCCTCATCAAAGCAAACAAGTTTGGTAAAATTTACCATTTCCCGACAAAATTTTAAGTTCAAAGTTAAACTGTTTGAAGAGTTACCTCATTGATGTCGCTCAGATTTTCGTCCACTAACAAAGGAAAGGCAAATTGCTAACTCGGAACTTCTAAGAGCCCTAAGAGTCAAAATCTCTCCTTTTGATAATTCTGCACTCACGAAAACACATTGGTGGGAAGAATCACAAATCAAGAAGAAAAAGTTGAAAATCTCGTACCTCTTTTTACTGATTACTAGAAAATGACTTGTGTTCCTTTTTTTTTTCTATCCCTTTTCAACTTCTTTTTAATTAATAGAATATTAACCAATTAAATTCGATATTTATACTATAACAAAAATATTTGGTTTGAATATTATTAAACATTTAATTCAAAAATTGTAATGTAAAAAAGTATAAAATCTGTATAAAATTAAAAATAAATTAAAATTTTAATATTTTATTCTTTTTTCCAATTAATATTGCCATATATTTTTGTATTTTATTCGATAATATATTATTTTTTAAATATGAAAAACATAAATTTGTGTTTCATATCTTCCTAATCTCAAATCTCAAATGAGATTTAGATTTACTGTTTATCACATTTATATGATATTTTAGTTCGTGTTTTTTTAATCTAAATGATGTAGGGGTAATCTGAACTTTTACTATTTGACTAATTTTCTTAAGGTAGGTGTAATCATATATAAGAGTAATTTAGTCATTTTTATAACAGATCTCTAACGTGAAAGTATTTCAATTGGCCAAATAAGAGTAGTTAAATCATTTCACTTTAAACATTTTATCTTTGATCTGGACCTAGTAAATAGTGCTTAGAAAAGAATTAACATTTTTTTATTAGTTACAAATGCAACTAAGATTCACGTTTGCAATTGCCTCACGTTTGTTAAACTTAACGGAAAAACAGTGTTTTCTTGACAAAACAAAATGGGAAAACAGTGTTTAAGTTAAAAAAAATGGATTATAAAATTATGCCATATTTTTTTTAGTTGACAAAACGATGATATAAGATGTACATAAATAATATTTGATGATTGAATGGTAATTTTTCAGTTTTTTATGGCGTTAGCATGTAAAATATTGAACTGTACTTTTAACATTTAAAATGGGAAAATTAGTAAAATAATCTACTTAAGATTTAAAATTTGGAAAATACATTGTTTTAATTTTTTTTAAATTACACTTATTTATATATAATAAGACTTTTTTGACCCATATTTTAATAAATAAAATTAAAAATTCTAAAATATTAGTATTCTGATTAATTTATTTAAAATAAAAAATATATTTAATTATTAACTATACTAAAATATATAACTGAATAACATATGAAATATTTTAAAATTATTTCTAACAAAATTCTATTTTACTAATTAATCTTATATAAATAACTTATCTAAAAATTTTATTATATTTATTATTGAGTTTTTTTTAAATTAAATAATTCTTTTGATCAATTATGAGATTTTTAATGATTATGTTTAAATAAAACTTAGCCAAAAAAATCAAATTAACATGTTTTCTTATTTTCAAAAGTAAAAAAAAAAAGTAATTTAATAACAAAAATATTATAATAATCAATCAATTCTAAAAATCAGAAATTGAAAATCTAAAACTAAAAAATTTAAGATATCAAATTCTAAATAAATTCAGATATTTCACAATTTTAAATAAAATATATAAATATTAATTATATATTAGTCATTATATGTTTATTTTGATAAGAAAAAATTTAAATATTAAATTTATTAAAACTTTTAATTAGGTTAATTTAGTCATTTTATTTATGAAAAAGTGTAGTTTTCAAAAGTATAAAAAGATGGTGTAGTTTTCAAAATACAATCTCAAATTAAAGTATTTATCCAAATTTCCTCATTTAAAATTCAAGAAATACAAAAAAAGAAAAAAGAAAAAGAGAAAGAACAATCAAAAACCACTCACCACTAGATCCAAAAAATCAAAAAACATTGCAAATAAAGTTGACGAAGCTGATCCAACGGATTTGTATTTATCTTCATTAACTCTAAACAATATGATTAGAAATTAATGCATTGCATCCTCCATATCAAATTTCCAACTCAGTGTGAAGAGAGAATAGGCTTTAACATTTCCCCGTGAGACAATTAGGATAATCATCTCGTTTCGTTGATCACAAACCGAACCTAATTCCTAAACAATAACATCACTCTTTCACGAACTATCTGTTTGACAAAAACATTCCATCTATTATTTAGAAGAACTTGATTTTTTTTTTTTTTGAACTGTAGAACAACCATATTATAGGCTCTGTTTATGTTTGAATTTATTTACTCATTGCACGTTTGCATCCGACTTTTACATTTAAAAATATTTACAAAAATAGAAACATATATATTTAACCATGTAATGATACTTCTTACATGCAAATATTTTGACAAAACATTGTATATTTACTATTTTTGTTAAAAGAATTTATCTTTTGAAATAAAAATCAGAACTTTTATGATTAAAAGTTTTACTATTTCATTTTATATTTACTATTTCACTTGTAAATATAAATACTTGTGTTTTAAAACAATCAAAACCTAAATCAGACATGTTTTTTAGTTTTCTTTCTCCTCTGGGTGTACTGAAATCCTCATACTGAAATCCCGTTTGCCCATCTCTAAGTCGTCATATCGACTGTGTGTGTGTGTGTGAATAAGTCATTATCGATGATGAATAGATAATGGTACAAAGCTTGACTGTTAAGTTTGCTTACATGGTTTTTAATTATTCTTATTTATAATTACTAGTCACTGTCAGAAAAAAAAGTTAAATTATTCGTGTTTTTGTTTTAAGTTTTAAAGAGGAGCCATCGGGCCATCGGATCATCGATTTATCTATTTTTTTAATAATGTGATCATTGATTTATTAATCATTATCAGCCCTGATAAACAAATCATTATATAGCAACTGTGCAGCAATCATTGGCGGATTTTGTTTGGTTTCTTTTGTTCAAGGAATTATTGGAATGTAATAGCCACACAAAGACTTTGGGTAAATTAGGTCCAACCAAAACTAAAACCAGATTAAACAAAATTTATTTTATCGGCTCTTTTTCCAACTTTTTTTCCCTATTTTAGAAGGACCGATAACTTCACCATATTTGGCATATATTTTTTTTTATTTTTTCCAAATTTATTTTAATGGTTTATTATAAATTAATATTCGGCCACATTCATTCCGTTTAGATCTAATTTTTTTTTTGTTTAGAGATTTTTTTTGTTTCAAAATTAAATGATGTTTTCAATTTTTAATGAAAAATTTATTAATATTAGTTTTTTATAACCATTTCTATTCTGCAGTTTGTTATACTTTTAGTTAAATTATATTTATATAAATAATCAATGATATTTTGTATTAATAAACTCATTAATTAAATAATATATATATATATATACATATATATATATATGTATAAACCTAAAACAACAACTAAATTAAAAGGAATATTAAAATTACAAACAATGCACATAACTCATAAGCTGTTATTTAACGGCTTCAATTTTGGATTAACTGCTGTGCAACATGTTGTTCTACGAGTTTGTTTTTATTGTTGTTAAAAAACAGAAATACTCTTTTTAATAAAAATAAAATATTGGAATACGTACCATTATACTAGTTAGGGTCATATTTTTTGTTGTAAAATTTTGTTAATCCCCGCATTTACTTCTGTTGAAGAGGAATTGATATAAATAAACAAGAACTAATAAACAGTGGAGCAGAAGAATAAATACTTAAATTTTAAATACTCCTTCCATTTTCGAATAATTATCGTTTTAAAGTTCTGCACATATATTAAAAAAAAAAATTTTGTTAGTTTTTCAATATAAAACATAATTAATTATCCAACTAATATTAAATCAAGTTGAATAATAAAAATAATTATAAGAAAATAAAAAGATAATAAATTTTGCATTGAAAACTGAAAACAACAACTAATTGAATGTAAAAAAAAATTGGTGAAACGATAACTATTCGAAAACAGAGGGAGTATATGTTAGTTTTCTCGTTCATGTTGTTCTTGTTTTCTTTAGGACCATAAAATTTTCCGTTCAGAATTTCTCCTACTATCCGAACTATAACTATTCGATATTCCAATTTGAAAAGTAA
The DNA here is from genome assembly GCA_900406495.1 of Sisymbrium altissimum. NCBI lineage: Eukaryota > Viridiplantae > Streptophyta > Magnoliopsida > Brassicales > Brassicaceae > Sisymbrium > Sisymbrium altissimum. Next base: position 8,225 of record OVBI01001116.1, on the reverse strand, counting down.
TCATTTTTGTCAAAGAGGGTTAATTCACATTAGGACATAAGAAAATCAACCCTTTTATACTACCATCAAACCACCATAGTTTTGATATTTAGTTATTTTTTGATTAATTTAATTTCATGTGACTTCACTCTAAAAATATGTTTTAGTATTTAATGGATGTTGATACTTTCTGGTGAGATATTCTATTGATCCTAGTTTATTATTAGTGATTCAGAGGTGTGAGAGAAACCTATCAAATTACAAAAAATTCTCAAAAATTTAGAATTTGGTTACATGGAATGGAAAGATGATAAACTTTAAATAGTATTACAAAATTATATAATAAAGTATTAGTAAAACGATTTATGATGATTTAGAATTGAAAATAGTTTTAGAGATTGAAGAAAAAATTAGAAAAGAAAAAACAATATCCATTCGTTATTTAAAAAATATTTTTACTGAAATTTCTTTAGATTTTTTCAATTTTTCTTTGGTGGAAGATATTTTTATTACCCTTATGAGAAATATATCCTCTTCCTTCTCTTTATTTCAGCTACCATTTTATTTGGATTTTCTCTCTGATTAAGAGTTCAATATCAGTATATGCTCTACCCATCGAAATGGTAGTTTCTTTGCGATAATCCTGAGTTTTTTAGGTTTCTCTCCTTTTGATTTTTCCCGCTAGAGGACAGTGGTTAGCTCTGGGTGCTTTGAGATCTGGTCTCTTGGTAAGCCGGTTTCAGCTTTTCTGCAAGCTCTTTGCAGTGAGCTTGGTAGCCATGTAACCAATATTCAAATCAAATTTGATATTCTCTTACGCTAGGCTTTTGCTAACCATATACAATCACTTAACATTTTTAGATCGAATGCGACATAGAAATGCAAGAATTTTTTCAAAGTGTGTTTTATGTATACATCTACTTGAAACTTGAAAGGTGCAACAATTTTCTTCTCCTGCCAATACTTAAATCAAATTTGGTCTTCTCTCACGCAAAATTTATTTCAGCACTATGCTTAGATTGGAATTCAGTAATATTTCTTATCTTGGCATAGTCAATATCACAGATTAAAACTTCTCTCCTAATATATGTTTTCAAGCTTCTCTATATTACATTTAGAGGGAGCATAATGGTAGAACACATGGTGGTTCAAACTCAACATCGCATTGACTAATCAAGCTTATTGACAAAACCGAAAGACACATAATCAGCTCCATTCATTCTAAGGGTGCTCTTTTTGAAGATAAGTTTGGTATTTGGTTGGCAACCTGAAATTAATTCAATTTCAAAGTACTTGTATCTAATTCGTTTTTTTAAAAAAAATCTCTAAATAAATATACACCTCATGTAAGAAAAGAGAAATTTAAGTTGAATATATTTTAATACTCACTTCAAAAAAATCCACACAAATCTCTCTCAAATATTAGGAATTAATTATAAGAAAAACATAATATCAATCCTAATAATAAATAGATGCACACTAACATTTTGGATAAGTATCCTTTCAAATCACAGAAAAATAATAAAATTATTAACTCATTTCTCATTAATTTATTTTTCTTAAATAAATGTTTTTGTTTATTCACTTCCTTTTCATCTCAAATTATCTTATAGTATTTTCACAAAACAAAAAAATAAAGATGAAATTTAAAAACAACAACAGAATTAATTTTTTTTTATTATAAAATTTTATCACTAATTCTAACCGTCATGAAATAATTTTTGTATGGTATAAAATTTTAAGGTTTAATTTTCTTAGAATGCCATGTAGTAAACTAGGTGTTCAATTCACAAAATCATATATTACAAAAAAAGAATCATGTACTATATGATAAATTTAAAATTTACATAAGAAAGTAGTTAAAATGAAAAAAAAAATCAGGTAACAATCAGATTATTTAAAAGAAAAATTTGAAAAAAAAAAACAAAAAATTAAGGACAGTCAATTTTTACCCATTGTCTTCTTCATCTAGTAATTTATCGTACCTGATAAAACAAATTAGCTTGGTTAATCATTATAGAGCAAATATTTGCTTATTTTTGGTTTTTACTAATCTATAATTTTTTGTAAATTATAAAAAATATTATATCGATAACTTTTATAACTGATAATTATAAAATCTTATAAAAGTCTACGCTTTCCATCTGAATGTTTTATGAAGATTCATGTTTGACGGTCATAAATTGTGTTTTCTGGAATTTGAAACTCAGATCTCTAAATGAAGAAATATTAATAAACATTTAATTAAACCACTGCACTAAAAGAGTTCTACAAGGAGTAAATACTTACTCTAAATCCAGGTTTATTTTAGGTTTAGCCAAATATCTACCAATCAAGTAGACTATAATTTTTAAAAATTTAAACTAGTTACTGTAGATAAAAAGAAAAATACATTCTAAGTTTTACTCTGGGTTTTGTTAGAGTAATATGATTTATCCTTTTTATTTTTTCAATTTCTTCTATTCGCTTGTTTTAGTTTCATCTCTTTTTCACTTTTTTTATTTATTCTGTATTGCTCTGGAATATACTAATCAAAGGCTTAGTAAATATATTGAAATGTAAGTTAACTATACGATTCTGAGATGTATTCTATACTTATTAGGATCAGTAACAGACTATACACTAGTTTTATTAATTCAGATAATAATAGATACCAAAGTTAAAGTTATAGATTGTGACCCCAGTTTTTAGCAATTAAAATGTTATATAAATATTACAATGGTGCGCCTCGAAACGAATTTATCCTATATTGACTTCCATGCAAAACTTTCATCATCTGACTTTTACAAGCAACTAGGTTTTATTAAGTATCTGGGACTATGACCACTTAACCTATAATAAGATCAAAAGTCTTCTTTCTCTACCGACACATCTCAACGCTATTTTGTTGATAATACCTACCCAGTTAAGTTTAGTTTTTTCCACAAACCAAAAGTTGTTGATTATATGTTTTTCTTATTGTGAAAATTATTAAACATCGACTAGGTATTATTAAGCACAACGCACACGTATATTTGTGTTGCTTTGAAAAGATTGTTGTTTTGTAATGAAAATACTACAAATGATTATGCAATTATATATAAGTGGAACTGTTTTGTTCTTAATAACTAAGAGGACAGAATGTTCTTCGCAATTGATTAATTAAGTGGCACGACTTAACTAATCTTTAGAATTCTATATTTCCACCCCACTCAGAGTTTTGTCGGTAAAGGACATTTCTATATAAGTAATTGGATTATATTTATTTTTCTGAAAATGATAGAAGAGACTGAAAATTTGTCAGTATATTTTGTAGTATTTCAATAGTTTTTCAAATTATAATATTTTTTCGATTTATTAAATTATGCTTAAGATTTTTTTTTAAAAAGTTCATTGCTACTAATGCACATGTCAATCATAGAATTGGGCACTAAGGGGGTTATTGGTTGATAAAGTTTTACGAATTTTTTAGATATTCTATTGTTATTAGTTCATATATTTAAAATACTAGTAGACTTTATTGTTATTTATTTTTGGATGCATAACCTTTTATCATTCATAAGTTAAATTATGATTAATTTTTTATTTTAAGTAAATTTAATGTTATTATTAAATGAATTATTTTTATTTTTACTGATATAACAGAATTTTCAAAATATTTTATATATATAATTCTCAAAATATATTTAATAACAATAAAAAATCCTCTTGGAAAAAGTATTTTTGACAAAAATCTACTAGAACTTCAAAAAATCTAAATTATGTGTTTATCTATTCTTTTTTTTTACTTCATTTCTAATATTAAATTTATGTTTATTAGTGTTTTATATGATAAAAATACATTTTAAAAAATATAGTACATCAAATATTAAAAACTACGAAGTATATATAATAAAAACTATGAGACATCATAAACGCTAAAACTTATGAATTTTCTTAATATAACAAAATTGTGTTAAGAACAAAAGAAATTTCCAAATATTAATAAAATAAATATTAAAATAATATAAAATATTAATATATTATTCATTATATCATATTAATATAATTATAAAATATTATTGCTATTTTTAGAAGATAAAAAGCATGTTTGATTAAAATAATTAAATTTTTGGAACTTCTAGGACAACAAAAATCATATATTTACTTTAAAAAGTAAATTTAAATAAATTAACATAAATGTATAATAATCTATATCAATCCACAAAATATAGTCATAAAATTTTATAAATCTAGTATACATATTTGTAGAATAAATTATTTAAAAAAAAAAAATTAACTGTAAAATCTATAAATTCTACACAATCAATTATCCAATAACTTTTCTCTCATTTTTAATATTTTGTTCGAAATAATTTTCACCGGTTATTGAGGAGATTCGATGTGGATCTGTGATCCACTTTCATGGGAACCCGCATACAGTTTTCGAGGAGCTTCTAACATGGATGAAAGCAAACCTACTCTACACACGTAGGTGGCTATTCAGACCGTAGGTGAATAAAGTTAGCGGAAGTAGCCTCTAATGCGTGAGGGAAGTTCACTTTAAATGAAGACCTTCAACCGCAGAAGAAGGGGGAGGCTGAAAGGCTGGGGGCCTAGAGAGAGAGAGAGAGAGAGAGAGAGAGAGAGAGAGAGAGAGAGAGAGAACATCATGTATGATATCTCAAACCTTCTTACCTAGAAACATAAGAGTTCCAATTCACTCATGTTCTCACCCGGATAGACTAAGCACATTCTTCACCAGAAAGTTATTTCGACCACCCAGTGGAATAACCAAACTACAACCACACCTACTGTCCAATATATTTACTCTCAATCAAATGATGTTCTTGCATATGCATCAAAGAGACTTCAGAAGGAAATACCTTAGACCCAGATAGATCACCATATTCAATGAGTATAAGACAAGAGAACATTAGCGACACAGACGATGCAATCTGTAGGCAGAGAACTTGTAACGATCCAAAATCTATAACCCAGCCCATTTTTTTCAAGTATTTTTATATCAGTTTCAGCCCAGCTAAAATAAAAAGCTCAAAATCCTATTTTAAAAAAATTCCCACATTGGAAACTTCTAGGTTTCACCTCTCTCTTCCTCCCCTATATAAAGAGCCCCACCCCTTATCTTTCTTTCCACCAAGTCAAAGCAGTGTTTTGCCCAGTGGTCAGTTGTTGTTGAATTATCCAACGACCAACCACCGGTGAATCTTTCTAGTGAATTTTTCAGGCGAGCTTCCGGGCAAGTTCCAGTAAATCCCTGCGAGTCTTTTAGTAAGTTTATCGTTCCCCTTCTCTTTCCATTCTTGTCGGAATTAGTTGGTATCTAGGTTTATTCGGTTTCGTTTAGTCCGTATTAGTTTAGATTAGTCGGTTCTGGTATTGGAGTCTGGGTCCGGTCCGGGTTAGGTCTGGTTTGACTGGATTGACCGATTTGACCATTGACTTAGACTCAGACCATGGACTTTGACTTTTTGACCGGATATCCATTTTCGCCGTTCGAAGCTGTTCTCATTCGATTTTCCGTGCTGACTTCAGATTTAGCATTCGTTTTAGCAACCGGAATCCAGAAGCAGCAATAATCATCCATTTGGCTAAGGTGAGGGTTATTCCGCAGAATTCTGTACTTTCGTCTAGAATTTCTTATGATGGAATTCAGTATTAAATGTGATCTGTTTTGTTTGATCGAGTCTAGGTAGTTTTGTTTGTAAATTGGAAATAGAAATATAGATTATTCAACCCAATTGATTGTGCATGCTAAATGGTATATGTTTGCTATATATTATGTATGCATATATATTATATATATAATTGAGTTTGTCAGACGTTAGAGAGTTGTGGGGGTACTGGCAGGAGTTCGGTATCAGTGCAGGCAGGAGTTCTGTACTAGCGAATACAGGTAAGAGTTCTGTATTTGCGACTTGCGACGATTGTGTGAGAGGCGGTACCGGCAGCTCAGTCGATCTGTTGTCCGATACTTTTAGAGATCGATAAATCGTCCCATGGGCGGTGCCGTTGGACACTTATTCCATGCTGACCTCTTGGAGGGAGGGTGCCGGCGGTCACTGGAGCCGTCAGTAGGACATTGTTTTCTGTTTGGGTGCTTTAGGTGCCGTGATTGTTCATGTTTAGTCTTTATTCCGTGTTTGGAGTGCTATGACCGAAACTGCGCTTTGTGCGATTAGCATCCCAAACCTCACTGAGTGACTCCCCAGTTGCTCACCCCCTTTTTATCCTTTTCAGGTTAGACTGACGAGTAGATGGACATACGATAGATCGGATGCTTTGGGATATTTTAAATATGATTTTCCGTATTTTATTTTAAATAATTTTTTTATTATTTTATTTGGTGATAGCGGTTGTGGATTTGTCAGAGATATGAGTAGAGTGGAGTATTGATGAGTTATTGGGATTACTTGAGATATAAGTTAAGGTTCGTGACACGCCGTTCTCGGGTGAGGATGAGACGGGTGTTACAGAACTCTTCATTCCCTAGAGAACAACTTTCAATCCTTACTCAAGATATATTCTTGAACACCCGGAAGCTTGACATCAGTAGAGGTGGATCCCCGTGACAATCGGATAAAAATCTCTTAAAGAATTGGCAATAGAAAGGGGATATACTAGTTCTCCTGGACGAGTTACCTGAAGCTAAAGAGACAGTAGGCTAACTAAGAGATGCAGTCCCAGCTAAGAAACAGCTGTGTTAAAGAGTGAAAGAACTCGTAAAGTGAGGCGCCAAAGATAACAGATAATTAAATAATAATGGATGTTTCGGGTGGCAATTTTAAGAAAAAGACATGTTGTCTATTAGATCTCATAACAAATTACATTGCAGCAAATAATGTTCTTCCACACAAAATGTTCTACTAATGTGTCTTTGATATTTGCATAAAACTCTACTTTGATTCATTAAAAGAAATAATCCGCCTATACAAGAAGAAACTTCTTTTATTAGAATTTAGATAAAAGATTTATGATATTCATCTACCACCATATGAATGGATATGGTGTAGAAATTAATTATAGAAATTCAATAGGTTAATGTATGGTCGATGCATGATGTATGATGCATGTCTTTAGTATTTTCTGCATTTTGTAGAAAAAGTTTCATAATCTTTAATTATAGTTGACTAGAAATATTTATGACGTTTGATTTTATGTCATTTATTTCCAACCAAAATGTTTTCGTTTCACAAAACGCATATGTATCTCAATAACATCTATAGTTTTCAGCCATATTCTAACTCACCAGTGCTATAACACGAGTGCTCTATCCCATTTGAATGTCATATGTAATGACACAACATAAATACTCTCCTCTGTAAATATTTCCAAATATTGTCTATAAAAGCTTTTTGGTCCACTACTTTGATTAAAATCTTAATTAATACTTCTAGAGATTTGAGAAAAATGTGCAACAATATTTTCAAATATCGAGACTGAAATGGGAAGACAAAAAAGCCTGGTGACCAAATCCTCAAATAACTTATTTTAAGCAACTCGTTATTAGAGGATGTGCCAAAAAGACGGCAGGTTAGTAATAGTAGCATCATGAATAAAAGAAATAAAAAAAAATAGCAAGTTAAAAAAAACCACTCGGAGAGTAAAAGAAGATCAACAGTACAACAGAATTGTCCACTATGGATTCATCTAATTAATTTTCAAATATCTACAATATGAGAATTAGTTGCATGAGTAACTGTCTCAAAAGCCAGCACAAGGTAAATGAGGATCACGGCCAAAAAATAAAAATATTGATATGTGAATTAGTGAATATCTGGAAGATGCTTTGGTAGGACAGGAACTTGGCGAAAAGAAGGCGTATTATCTTTTAAAAAATTAAAATGTTAAGCTAGATGCGTTTCCATTATGAGTGATAATCAATAATATTATTTAAAACTGTTTTATTAATATTTTTGACAACATGTTATTGATCAAAGAAAGAGTATTTCCATCTCGAACCTCTAGCAATTGTTTAAACTCATGTAGTATGTAGTGTGAATTGTACATTAAATATATTGCTCAGGAGATCTTTTATGCACTCCATACTAATCCTATATTTAAAGCGAAGTTTGTGGTCATTAAGACGGATAGGAGTAAAGTGTAACACCCGTGAACCAGACAGTTCGGGTCGACGGATTCAGGTCGGGAGCTGAAACGTCGAGTTGCTCGGGCAAAACTAGAAGATTACCGAGTAAAAGTGAGTTTTGCCGAGTTAAGACTTAATTGCTCGGGCAAATATCGGAATGGATCGAGCCAAATGGGAG
>OVBI01001115.1:0-42034 GCA_900406495.1 Sisymbrium altissimum | reverse complement strand
TATTTTATATAGTATATAATATGGTTATATTGTTAATTTTTTGTTGAACCGCTGTTGCATCTACTAATCAACCAGTCATAATTCTCCTGCAAACGCATCAGTTTTTAACCGCAGTACCAATCGTATGAATCGCTTAATAACGCTTAAAACTGCAACCGTCCGTTTCCGCAAACTCCCGCAACCGCAACCGCAGCCGCTGCGTTTAAACCAGTCAAACCCTAATTAAAATGTGAACACGACAATTAAATGATGGACATATATTATATTTCGAGATTCTAGATCAAAATTCAGACTTAATTCACTGAGTAATGAAAAAGCTAGATATATATATATATATATACTAGGATTTTACCCGCTCTTCGTGCGGAGTAAAGTTTTTAACGCGTAGTTACGCAAAATAATTATTTCTAAGAAAATAATAAAAATATATTTTATAAAATTATATTATTAAAATTAAAATTAAAATAATATTATTTAATTGAAAAATAGTATGATAGAAAATAATTTAGATTCATATTTCTCATGATAAATAAGTATATGATGAATATAAAAAACCCGTACACATTGTTTAATAATAAAAACCCTTACACATTTTAAAATCTAGTTATTAATCTATATTTACAGAAGGTAAAGTTTTATATATATATTTTCAATTTAATATCAAATTTTTTGAATAAAATATGTTAATAAAATATAATGTATTTTAGATAAAACTACTAATATAATAGATATATTTTTTAATGAAATGAAATGATCATATATAGTAAAAAAAATTGTTGATTATATAATATTCTATTTAGCTTATTGTGAAATTTTAGAATTAGGTTGAAAATATTTCAGTTAAATATTTTTAGATTTGGAAAAAATCAAAATATTTCGAATTGAAAATCTACTACAAAAAGTTTTCAATTAATATAAATTTTAATTAAATAAATTGTATATCCATAACTATTTAGTTTTATTGTTAAGATTTAGTTTGTGAAATATTATTTACTAAAAACGAATTTGAACAAAAATAAATAAAATTATAAATTTTGTAAAATAATTTAGGTGATGATAACTGAAAAATAATATATGTTTCTTATTTTTAATACAGAGAAAGTATTTTAGATATTTATTTCTTATTTTATTATTAATTAATTTCTATAAATATAATCCTTATCTATTATAATTAATGAATAAATATTTAATTTTATTTTTAGAAAATTTATTTATGTTTATTTCGATAATAGAAAATCTTTAATGTAATTGATTAAATGATTTCCAAATAATTTACTAAACCAATGCAGTTATAATTGTGATTAAATATTGTTGTAACATAATCTTGGTAATTCGAAAACAATAAATATTAGAAGATAATGCAAGATTACATTTGGTTTTATCCTATTAAGGTTAGAATAAAGTCTGTTACCAAACAAAAGTAGTAGCATTGTATGTAAATAACATACTTTTTTCAAGTATTTTTATAAATGTACTTTGCAAATAATAATAGTAAGATGTGTTTCATTTTATAAAACAGATAGGAGAACTAAAATTGACATTATTCCGATTTTTCAAGGAGAAAAGGAAAAGAGTTCCACATCCGGTCGATTATGTAATGTTTTGACATTGTTTTTCTTTAATTTAGTTTGCATTTATCATTGATGTTTAAGTCAGATTTGTTCCAAAATGACCAGATTAGAAAATTTAAAAATTATTATGAAAAACAAAGATTATATCAAAACTTCATCTATACTGGAAAATAAAATAGGCCAATTCAAGATGATATGAAAAAAAAGATTAGAAATTTCACGATCATCCTCTAGTCTATATTTGAAAAGTAAATTGATGAGATGTCTTCACCAAATTCATCTTTCTTTTTAAAAAAATATGGCATAATTAAAAGATGATATGACATATATAAAATTATGACATGTTTATTATGACATTAATAATTTTTTTTAAGATATATGTGACTATATACTATTACTTTTATGTTGATTACTAAATTTTATTTTTAATACTTTATTATAATAATATATATATATAAAATATAAGATTCAAATATTTATAAGAAAATTATTTCTAAAGAATATATTTTCATCATCTTTTTATAAGAACAACTAAAAATTATTAAATGATTAAATATATATTTATTCTCACATAAATATTTAATTTGAATTACTATACCAAAATGTATTTAAAATTAAATTAAATATGCATGTTTATATAATCTAATCAGATTAATATAAATCATTTAAAAATATTTCCAGACTTACCAAAATTATATAAGGTAATTAATAAAATATGATAAATGTTTCAACATTTATTAATTTGTAAATTTGATCAACTAAGTAACATATTTTTGTCAGACTCCAAAAAATGAAATATAAAATATAAATCATATTTCTAATATTTTTTAAATAAAATTCAGAATTTTAATAAGAACAGAATTTGGAAAAAAAAGCAAAAAAATAAAAATAAATAGATCAAGTCATCATTGTCTTAAAGAAAAAATAGTAAAAGTTTTTTTATTATTTCATTTTAGGTTTAACTAAAGATAAAACTCAATAAATATATTTAAAAATATGTTGAAAAAAATTTATAAATGTTTTTGGTTGATACATTTAATTTAAAAATCGTTAAAATCTAATATAATACACAAAGTTTTCATAATTCATATAATAAATATTTTTTTTTAATGTTGAATAAATTTCATCAAATAAAGAAGGTAAATTTTGGTACGAGCCAATACTATGCTACTCTATTTAATTTTAATTACAGTGAAAATATTGGTCAAACGTTTAACAACCACTTAGATGATTAAAAAAAATGGTTAAGTTTATCCTCATTAAAATAAAATACAAAATTATTAACTTTAGTTATAACTCATAAAACATAAATATAATATAAACTAATATCTGAATTTTGAAAGAAAATAATAGAGAAAAATTATAAAAATTACGAAAATAATAAAATCATTCATAAATTTAATATTTATAGGAAATTATTAACTGAAAAAAAAAAATCTATCATCTATAAACCTACACTAACGATTTACATATAAGAAAAGTGTGGCATTTTCCCCTTCCCCCCAATGAAAATTTTGAAGTTTTTTATGATATCTTAAAGATTTAGCTATGTGTTTTTATTCAAAATTATTTTATACTTTTATTTTTTATATTTATGTGTTGTTTCCCTTATAAAAAATAAATTTTTTTATCCGTCCCTATCCGCGCATGGCGCGCAGAGATCTCCTAGTAGTAAAAAAAAGAAAGAAACTCATCAAAATGATCATTGCATGAAGCAATTTTGAAAACTTCGAAAAAAAGATGAATCGTGACGTATTTTTCAATTAAAATTTAATCAGTTTTTTAATTATAGATAACTAAATTTTGTAACATCATTATTGATAATGATGTTACAAAAAAGTTAAATAAGTTTGGTTAAAAGAAAATTGTGTAGAATCAGTAAAGTAATAACATAATAATTTAAAACAATGACAAAATAAATTATTTTCATTCTGTTTCAATAACAAAAGAATTTTATTAAAAAAATCAGAAAATCATGGACCCAATAACTCTAGACTTTTAATGATTTTAGATTAGTTACAAATTTATAATCTAATAACACTAGATTTTAACATAGTTTAGTTTTGATATATTTTAATGAACTACCAATAGAATCTTCATAAATTCTAAATTTTTGTAAATATTTTGAAGTACACAAAATCTATAACCCCTCCTTAAGTTATCTTGTATATTGCTAGTTATAAATTTTTTAAGAGTTTATAGCCCCAAAATTTCACCTATAAATTACATACCAACAAATTAAGCAATTAAATTACAATATTAATTTGATCATTTATTTATTTACGTACTCCTAAGCAACATAATTACAACAATAATACAATGAAATTGTCTATTAATTGAGACTAATATATCATTAGTTGTCATAAACAAAATATTCATACAAACTCTCAGTAAAATCACCAACATAGAGTCAGATATGAGCCATGTCTGGAGATAGAAATATCAACAATAAGAAAAAATATATTGTAGTGATCCTTTTCAAATGATTTTTTTTCTTTTCATTTTTCATTGCTTGATCAATTGGTTGTATGAAAAAGTTTGATTTATAGCAATCAATATTCAAAATCTGTTCACTAGAAGCATTTGAGATCTCAACTTTTTTATTTACTTTCAAAACACAAAAACATATATAAAAGATCGATCAGTAGATGCACAATAGATGAACAAACTTAATTTTGTTTCTTACAAATTAGCAGTAATACATCAGATAAACATCAAAATATCTGCAACCATCTATTATGATTAAACTCTGATGTCTTTTGAATTATTTCTATCAATTATCTAAAAACATTTTCTCAATACCTTAAAAATGTTGCATGAAAAATTAAAATTAGATTAATCTCGATATATAAAACAATCGCATGAAAAGATAAAATTATATTATATAGTTATGGTCATTAATTTAGCAGACCTAGTGTAATACAAACAATTAGAAACAAGTTTATGAGTTAGTGAAAGCTAAATAACCAAAAAAGGGAAGACAATTCAGAGTACTGAAATTCAAATTGTGGAAGAGATTATTCAAAAACAAAATTTGTGAGGAAAATCAATCTGTGTGAATAGGTCTTCATTTTGGTGTATCCGAAATCTTAAGTAAAGCACCAATCATGAAGAAGACAAATCCACCGAATGGAAATAAAACAATGATAATTTATCTGAAAGACATATTATAAAGAAAAATAAAAAAAATAGATTTAATAAGGAAATAATAAAACAATATGTAACTGATTAATCTGATAAAAAATAGTCTAGAATTGATAAAAAGTAATAGAGCTAAAAAGATGAACAAAAAATCTCTAATGAAAAATTTAGAATTGAAATTAGATTAGATTCATACAACAGCTATACATCGAAATGAAAAGAAATGAGTTTCTACATTAAGAATAGAAACTAACATATGTCAAAAGTTACCTTTATCACCAAAGGCATACAGAAAAACATCATCTAATGAAAAGAAATTTAATATTCTGGTGATAATATAGAATAATAATAAAATAGTATAGATTTAATAAATAATTGATAAAATAGTATTGACTTGATTAATTGAGTGACTAACAAAAAATAGTATATAATTGATAAAAANATAGTATATAATTTATAAAAATATATATATATATATATATATATATATATATATATATATATATCAATCATGATCATTTTATCTCCCCTCTCGGTAAATTAATTATCCACAAAACGCCTATATACCATTGCAACTTTACCTGTCACCATGATCGATCTCTGTTGTTCATTACCAATAAATAATTATTACCGCCAATGTTGGTGACAGGGAAATTGCTCAATATCGTCTAAAATCCAATCAAAACTCTTTCTAAGTAGTAGATAAGGGTAATTTTGTATTGGTATATATTACATACGGTGTATAACAAGATCGTTGAAATTGGCTACACAATTATAATTTTTTTTGGTTACTTGACGATATTTCATTTTTTTTTTTTCAGCAGATGTGTTTGTTGATGGGCTCAATTTTGTTCTTATATTGTTTTTGCCCTATGCTCGAAAACATGACGGGCCTGCCATGATCACCATCAAGAGCTTAAGATTATCAATCAAAGGTCCATAAATTCTCACATGGTCAACCTCATTGGTCCAATCAGTCATTGACGTCCCAATCAACTTTTTTTTTAGCTTTTAGTTATATATCAGTCATCGACGTCCCGAGGTGTAGTTTCTATACTTTCAGTATAGTTCGAACAAGAATGGTGAAGGACTGAAGTGTGTCAAGAAGAAAAACAAAATTCACTACTGTTTTTCAGAATAATGTCCATATAGAAACTACACATCGTTTAGATTTTCTTACATCAACACATTAGATGATTTAAATAGATTTATACTCTCATAATTGGTTATAACTTACGTTTACGGATTCAGAAAGAATCCCTTCTGTAATCCACTCGTTATTACCCAAAATATTGTTTTTGACTAAATTGTGAGGAGAAAATGATAATAAGAGTTAAGTGACAAACTTATTACCGTTTCTTACAAGTTGAACAATAATACATAACAATTGTAAAAATAATACAGAGATGGTCCAGAAACGATTCTTGTCATTTTATACATATAATANAAAATGAAAATTTTTTTTTTTTTTTTTTTTGGCTTTCTTTGGGTTGAGAAGAAATTAACAGATGCACAAGCAAAGAAGAAACGATAGTAAACATTAGTTCCCACATGTTTCACTCCGTACCCATCACTACTTGGTTTCTGTATGTACAGAGAGATACAATAATAAACACCTTTTTCAATCAGAGCTTCTATGGCTCTAGCTTCATCTGTAGTGTTGGCTCAGAACCTAAAAACATAAAACATAAAAGAGATTATTAGCATGAGAGACTGGTTCTAAAGTTTTTCAATGGGACTCTGGTTCTAAATTCTTTTCTTACAGTTGTTGTTGCTCTGTTGCTGGATATCTCCAAAACCCATTTGAACAATGCTTTGCAGATCATTTTCCCAGAATCCCGGCGTCTGAAAATTAATCAGAACACGCAAAATGATTGAGCTAAGTCGAGTTTACAATACATCTACAGAATCTGACATTAACTACAAAATTACCTCAGCTTGAACAAATCCATCGCTCGAGGGGAATTGTGTGTCTGAGAATCTAGGCATGTTCTTGGCTAGAGAATAGTAACCTGATGGAAGTCTTTGCTCTGAGCAAGCCATTGCGTAAAGAGACTGAGTTAATGACTCCCCTTGTTGAATCATCTATACAATACAGATGCAACACATTATCAAATACAAAACATTTCGATAAGAGCAACATTGTATCATCGCACAGCTTCAAAAGCAGATTATTACCTCTGTGGATAAAGCAGCATTAGCATTAAACTCTATCCTTGGATTTATAGTAGCCAGCTTCATAGACAAGAACTGAACAAAACAGACCAAAAGTTCGAGACTTTAAGAACTATTTAACTCCGATTTTCAAGAAACATTTCAAAGATTCCTCGGATCCTACCTCGACTTGTCTCTGCAAGGACTGCACATAGTTTATAATCTCATCAAGCATAACAGCTTTCCCAGTTATCCGGTTACAACCAGGAACAAGATCCTGAAGCAACGTCATCCTTTCGCTGATCTTTTCTCTTCTTGCCTGTTAACCAAAACACACACAACACAAACATCAACTTTTGAGCAGAAACATCGACAAAATCCAAATCCAAATCAAGTTCTCGAAGGTGTTCGTACTCTTTCAGCAAGGCTGTGGCTATCCGTTGCTTGACCCCTTCTAGCTCTAACATGAATGTAATCTTTAGGCGGCTCAGGAGCCTTTGCCTCGTCCTTATTATCGCCTTTACTATCATCACACTTCTCTACTACGTTTTTACAACTCCCAGCTTCATCCTGCTTACTTCTCTTCCCAGCCTTGGATCCAACAACCTCTCCTGAAATCTGATCACAAATCCCCAAATCAACATCTCAAGAACATCAAGAACACACACTAAACCTCTCAAGAACATCAAGAACACACACTAAACATCTCAAGAGCAAATCTTGCACTAAACTAAAACTCAAAACTCTCTTATGCAATATGGTTCAAGAATCCAAAAGAACCAACACTTTCAATATACTCAAGAACACATCTTGAACCTTACTCTTGGACTCTCTTGGATAATATGCTTCAAGAACACACACTAAACTCTCTTATACTCATAACAAAGAGAGATTATGAAACCTTTGAGTTAGAAGCTGTAAGAGACGATGAAGCTGGAGACTCTTTGCCATTACCAACAGGGATCGATTTCCTCTTCCTTGAGTTTGACTTCGTTGTCTGAACACGATCCAAATCCGGATCCAACAACGAGCTCTTGTTGCTCTCCTGTCCTGTTTGTTGCGACCCGAACTCACGATCGGATCCGAATTGACCCGGATAAGGCGGGAACCGGATCGGGAAACTCTCAGAGATCTGAGGATTGAGGGAGTAAGACTGTAGTGAAATCTCTTGAGGGTTACAGAATCTTCCAAGGAAGTCGCCTATTGTTCCTTCGTTGCCATTGCCAAAGGGATCGCTCTGACCCAAAGGTAAGTAGTTTAGAGTCTGTTCCGTTTGCTGCTTCTCCATGTCTAAAGACTGAAACTTTCGATGACAGAATTGAGTGAAAGTATCCAACAAAACCTTTCTGGGAATTCTGAAGAAAACCCAGATGAGTAATTCAAGAATCTGAATCAGAGAAAGAAGAAAACAGAGAGCTGCTTCTACATGGGAAAGTTAGAGACTTTCCCGGAAAAAAAAGATGAGATTTTTTTGAAACTTAACCAAGTCAAGAAGTGAAAAAGGACCAGACTTTGTGTTCTGTCTGATTCTTTCTTTCGGACTCAGTGACACAATTATGAACTTAAACCCACGAGAGAAAGATAGTGAATTTCGCAGGAGAATGTAAGCAATTGTTAGCGAGAAAAAGGAAAGGATTTTGCAGAGGGAGAAGAGATGAAGTTAAGGAGAATGATTGATCAATCAAAGTGGGGAAAGAGGAAAGAGAAGGCGGTGACTTTTTACTAGTGATCAGAGAAAGAGGGGAAGAGAAGAAGAAGAAGAAGGTTAAGAGACAAAATGACAAAAGAAAAGAAAGAGGGAAAAGTAATGATAAGAGTTTTAATTAAAAAGAAATAAGAAAAAAGAGTGAATTTTACAGTTCAAAAGGAGAAGAATCTTACGTGGTGTTTATGTTAATGTGGGGGAACATTAGATGGTGAAAGTGGGTAGGCTGCTTAGGCTGGCCTCTGTAATCATTGGAGTGAGAGGCAGAGGGCCAGAGGAAGAGAGAGCATGTGCATGGCAGAGACAGGAAAGTTGTGGGAGGGAGAAACAAACAAAAGGATTAAAAAGGATCTTTTAATTATCATCCTTAATTATTCTTGGTTAACATATTACTAATTTAATGACACTCACCTAAACATGAAGTTTTTTTTTTGTCAGCTGTTTTGTTTGGGTGTCAAATAAAGTCAATAATTGACTTGAAGGTTTAGATCTTGAATATGATGATGGATGGTTTATTTAGTTTATTAATGGATCTTGAATCTATATTTGATGTTTTGTATTTATGAGTTGTATGTAAGTGGATTTATATAATGTGAACATATATTTTCTTAGGTTGTGTGTGACATTACAAATGAATTGCATTGCCTTTTTTCAGCTCTCTTAAGTAGCTTTCTCCACTTGAAGTACATTATGCCTGTGATGACCAAATGTAGTTGGACAAGAGTTGTCAGATGCACAGAGCTGATTTAAGGCCAAGAAGCAAGCAGTCTCGTAGGGTTCTCAAGGGACCCGTTCTAGTACTCGCTGAAGCGCTTTCTTAATTCCTTGTTGATCCAGAGACGTTGTCAAGTGTATCTCTTGCACCTGAATTGTTAAATTAACAATATTTTTTTACTTACTTAAACCAAGAGCCATCATCCATCTATGGCCACAGAGGTATAAAACAAGTTTCAGGTGGATAGGTTCTGAGATTTTTTACCTGTCTTCCAGCACGGGCAAGAAGAACAAACTTTCCTTCAGAAGGCGGTGTCTGCGTGAAGTAGAGATGCAACGAATTGAATTTTCACAACGTATAAAAGCATAGTTCATTCTAATGGGAATATAAAGAAAACGAAACTCACATTTGAGAGCCACAGTTGTAGGTCTTGTGAAACCACTCTTTTCTCAAATCCTTGCCGGTTGATTTTCACTGCCTCTATTCTGAAATGTAGAAATAATTATTACGCAATGAATAGGAGGATTGATCACGATGTAGTTACACATTGGAACAAAAGATGGTTTATAGTTATGCCTGAAACATAGAATCTAAACTAATGCAATTAACAAACTCTTATCTCATCATGCGTTTACAAAAAGTAACAACCTGTAGTAGCTATTGATATATATATGGATTCAATTGCAAATCGAAAGGTGAACCAATCTGGTCATCCACAGCAAGATTTTCTAGAGAAATGCTTTGTGAGAACAGCACTAGTGGTGATTGTAGTCACGATTCTTTTATAATAAGTGGATGCTATGCAGAGAGACGACTTAAGACTGTAATAGTAAAGTTTGTCTATACCCGTCCTCCTGCAATAGCTCTTCAAGTATTGTTTCCAGACCAGGAAGAGGTTCAATTGTATCTCCATCCTTTGAGCTTAGCGAAGGAGAACTGTCCTGTAACAATATTCAATTATCTGTTACAAATCACTAAAACCAAACAAGAGAATAGAAACACATTCTCATTGTTTACCTTCAAAATCACTTTGTCCAATGTCTCTAGAAGAGGATCATCTTCCAGTTGTTTGATTGATAGTGTAATTCTTGATTTCTCTCTGCATCGGAACAACTCTTGATTAAAAATATGTATCAATGTCATGCATGACTAATAGAATTCAGCAACCAAAAAGAAGAAACTTACTTGTCAATATTTGTGACTATAACCCGAACCTCATCACCATCGCGTAATACATCTCTAACATCTTGAACATAATCCCAAGAGACTTCAGAGACATGAACTAGTCCGGTTAGATGATACAGACCTATAATACCACCAACATCATCAATGCCACATCCCAGAAGAAGAAGGAAGCAATCAAGAAATTTGGTAAAAGCAAATACAACAATACCATCATCGAAGCGCAAGTGGATAAATGCACCATAGTCCTCAACAGAACCCACTCTTCCGGTAAATATATCCCCCACGTTAACGTTTTGTGAATACTTTGGCCATAATGCTAACTTCTCAGATAAGATCAACTTTCTATTCTCTTCATCAGCTTGAACAATCTATATAGAATTAACCTCTAAATCAAACTGTTTGTTACACATTATTGAGTTTAAGAAGGCAAAGAGAATGAAATTACCTTTACAGGAAGTGTTGAACCGACCAAAGTCTTAGCTATCTCATGAATGCTTTTCTGAGGCTCTTCAGGTAAGAGACAACAGATACAAACCGTAAATAAATCTTCTTCCAAAGAAACACAAAACCAAATGGATAAGATTCTGAAAAATAAAAAGAGAACTTCAAATACCTTTACAAGAACGTGAAGGGCTTAACTGTGGATAAGGAAGAAAACCCACAAGAGAATGAAAACGAATAAGCAAGCCTCCACCATTAAAGCCTTCGACTTCACCTTCAAACGTGTCACCACTCTTACAATAAGCCTTTGCCAGCTTCCAATCCGTAGACATCTACTTCATTAACAAAATCATCAATTAAAAACATTTTCAAGTATCAAAGAGATCATCTTAGACTACAAAAGTGAGCATCTAAGTTCCAAAGAAGACGTCTTATCATTCTAAACAATCACAAAGACAGGAACTATCCTCAGTTCTAGTTCAGATTCTGTTCGGCAATACAACATTTCACTCAGAAAACTAAGAGATGGGTAAGCAGTAACCGCACCCGAGATGGTCCAGCATCATCGGTGGTTTCTCGGAGAAGAGAATTGGAGGCAGATAGGACGGAGGATTGATCGGAATTCGTATCAGTATCGGCTGTGACAGAGCCTGAGAAGGACTTGACGACGTAGAGAAGAGAAGTTCTATTCGAAGAAGAAGAAGGGAGGAGTCTAAGAGGACAAGAGAGAAAACAAGACTGCTGTTCGAACAGATGAGATGAGAAAGAAACAGAACCCAAATTAGCGCCACCGAAAACCGCCATTGTTGCGCGGCAGAGCCAAAAGCCGCGAAAGAAGAGAAGATGAAAGTAAGGCGTGAAAGTAATGGTAACGGGATTTGGATAAGGGAGAGAGAGGGAAAAGTGGAGTTGAGAGACTGGAGATAGAAGATGACGTGTCACATGTCAGCTCACAGACAGAAGCTAATGAGTAAAAGTCAAAGAATATACACACGTGGCTGAGTCTAACTGGTTTAGTGTTGTTAACTAAACCTGTGTATAGCTACAGAGGATTATAAATCCAAAGGATCAATCTTTTGTTTCGCAAAACCCTCACACACTCACACAGTCGCAAGCAAGCATTTCCCCGAGAGAGAGATGGATTCAAAACAGCAAAAGCAACAAACTTTGCAACAATCTCTCTCCAATATACAAACCCAATGCTCTGATTTACTCAAGAACGTTTCAAGAACGCTTAATCCTCTCTTTCACCACAACACTTCACCTCACCACCCCAACATCTTCTCTGCTCTGGAGTCCTTTCGAGACCAAGCTAAGCAAGCACTTGACTCCGGAATCTCTCGGTTCAGTTCCCGTTCCGGTAGAGCACCACCATTATGGGCGAGAATCTCTGATGACGGTGGGAAGACTCATGTGGCGGTGGCGCCGGTTCGAAGAAGCAGCGGTCCGGGATTATCAGCTGATGATATGGAGGAGAGGTTGGCGGGAGTTCCTGTTTACGCGTTGAGTAATTCAAATGAGGAGTTTGTGTTGGTGTCAGGTAGTTCCACTGGGAAGTCTTTGGGTTTGTTGTTTTGTAAAGAGGAAGATGCAGAGGCGCTTCTTAAACAGATGAGGATTATGGACCCTCGTATGAGGAAAGAAGGTTCTAAAGTTGTAGCTCTTGCTCTTAGTAAGGTAAAGGAATTAGCTTTATGTTTCGTACTTAGTTACTGTACTCATGGATATAAGCTTAGGAAATGATTTTTCGTGTGTGTGTGTGTGTTGTTGCAGGTATTTCAGTTGAAAGTTAATGGTGTGGCGTTTAGGTTGATTCCGGAGTCTACTCAAGTTAAAAATGCACTCAAGGTAAGTTGATTACGTTTAGAACACATCTTTGGATACTCAAAGCTTAGCTACTGTACTTGACTGTCATCATTCATCGCTAAGGAGCCTTGTTGCTAATTTAGTGGATGAGTATTTTAATCACCCTTGGTGGTTTGTAGCACTGTTAAGTTATTACAAGGAAGGAGAGGGCAATCTGGATTGGTCTAGGATTGGCTTGGGATTAGGAGAGTTTAGGGTGCTCTAGAATTAACCTTAGGGTTCTGTCTTTGGTACGGTTTGTTCTCAGTTGTCTTATCAAGCTCTTCTTCCTCTATATTACATTTCTGACCATCTGATGTGGAACCACATAATATATGATAGAACCTAAGCCTAGACCATGGAAATGCAGAAGTTAGAAATTCAGGTGAGTTCGGATTTTTTGCCATAACACCCGTCTTCTGGCTAGAACATACTTGGATGTTGCGGTTAATACTGAGCTTGACAATCTTATTATGCGTCAACAATGTGTCTAGAGGTTATGCATTATGTTTTTGTCCCTAGATGCTATGCTGAGGATTCTAAATGAAGCAATTGGGAATATGATGCAACATTTTAGTTTAACCATCCCAGCTAAATAGCTAATAAGTTTACTTCAGAATTACACAAATGACATTCAATTTTGACACATTTTTACGCGGAGGTGGTAGGGTTTTATATAGTGGCATCTAGGTCTTATGGTTGCAATGCATCGTAGATGTTGTGTAAGGAGACTGCGAAGAACCGTTATTTCTCTGAAAACATACTTGGCTTTTCGTTCTTCAGCATTTTGTTAGGCAAAGAGCTTACTTTTTTAGTAAATGACATATCTCCCTCTTCTATATTTGTGTATACAGGAAAGGAAAATAGCTGGTATCACTGATGACGACTTCAATGGTGTTCCAGTTTTCCAGGTAATGTTGCAAAAGAACCAAGCTTTCAATACCTTTGACTTTGGCTTTTTTCTTTTTTTCCTCCATCTATTTGTCTAATTAATAATATAAGTTTTGGATACTCTTTTCTCGGCTGTATCCATGGAAATTGTAAAAAAATCCAAGATTATTGCTTCCTTTAAACGTTCAAGAAATGTTTTCTTTCATAATGCCCAATCTCTTTAGTAACAACCTGGCTTTTTTCGCTTCAGTCAAAGAGCTTGATTCTACGAAGTGATAACAAGAGTTATCGCCCTGTTTTCTTCAGAAAGGTTAGTTTAACTTAGACGACCACATTTTCTTATATAGTTACTTATCACTTTTGTGCATACATTGGTTACATGGTCCGAAAAACTTAACGCTGTGTTCTGGTCATACAGGAGGACTTGGAAAAATCCCTGACACGAGCTTCCCGCCAACAGAACCGGCTTAACCCTGCTCTGAAACCAGGAGATATTCAGGTTTTGTTGCTATCTCATTTTAGTCTCCCTATTGCTTGTCAATCCATAATTTTCTCCTGACATATTGAAATGCATGATTTTGTATTCCAAAAGGTTGCAGTTTTTGAAGAAATTGTCAAGGGGATGAAGGTAAACAATTAAAAGAGTTTATACATTTCTAGGTCCATTAGAATGACTAGTTTCCTGAATCTGGTTTTGGATCGAAATTGCAGGAAAGTGCAACGTCAAACTGGGACGACATAGTGTTTATACCGCCTGGTTTTGAGGTTTCTACTGAGCAAACCCAGGAGTAGGTGATAAATATCCTTGGAGCATCGTAAAACCCTAACCCAGCTTTTGTGTACACATTGCTTCTCCATCTTCTTATTTCAGGTCTCCTCACTCAACAACATGTAGCAGACAGAGAGAGAGAGAGAGAGAGAGAGAGAGAGAGAGAGAGAGAGAGAGAGAGAAATCTATGTGGTTTATGATTTTGTTTATGTCAACAGTTAAGCTATAAAACCTTTTAGCCCTTCTAAAGAATATTTTTCTTTGAAATCTTGCTGTTGAGTTCATCAGTATCTGCTTTAGAAAACTTAGCATCGATGTACGAATAAGTCTACTTCACACAGAAGTTGGTGTTGGAAACATCTTCGTATATAATAAGTAGCATGCACTATGAATGAGTAGAATATAGATTAAATTTGTCGAGGCTTCCTCATAACAGTATATATGTATATATCAATCAAAGTGCGACTATTTTCTTACCCTTGCTATGTGTATACAATCAAAATGGGTTGAGGACTACAAATATGGGGGAAATAAAGATAAAGCTAACTGAACCTCGACAACTGATACTGCAAAGATATTGATCTTAATAAAAAACTGAAGCATGGAGACGGATGTGAGAATGTGATAAGGTTATTATCATCACACACTCTGACACTAATAACCTATCATATCATGGTATTTCATACTAAAATCATTAAAAAAAAGTGAGTGTGAAACCTCCGGGGAAGAAAATATTGAAAATCCAATAAAAGCAAAGTCTTTAATACCAGGAGCGAAGAAGTTTTTACATTTTAGGGTGAACGTTAGCTTAACTACACTTTACTCATAATGAGATACATCTAAACCCTAATTCTTAATCCTAAAATCTAAAATTTAAACCCTAATTAACTTTCAAAATCTTAAACCCAACACTGACACTTTAAATTATAAAAACTCAACCCTAATACAAAACGGGTGAAACTAAAGAGATATTTACATAATTTTCGTTTTTGATAAGTATTTTCTGATAATATAACCATGTTTATGTTGTTATATTAGTTTGCAAACTTATAAGACTATTGTTTGCAGATAGTCGTCTACACATACGTGTTTCCAATAGGATCATAAAACATAACAGGAAGGAGAGGCGTATCATATTAGAGAGGAGACACAATTTCGTAAGAAGGAAAAGGTTAAAAAGAATTTGACAAGTGAGTGCTTGCATAAAAAAGACGAAATCCCACGTCTGTCAACATTTTCGAAAAGAGTCATTTACTACTAACACTTTAGAAAGGATTATTTCATAGAGTTCTTTTATTTGTTTTATCAAGACACCACATGGGTTTCGAACCAGTGAAGATAAAGTAGCAATTAATTACTTCCAAACAGTAATTATCCTTTTGTTAATTAAAATAAAGTAAGCAAAGTAGCATGTGCATGCGCGCTGATTAAGGCGAGATATCTTGACCCGAGACCACCAATAGTCAGCAGACTCAGCACCTTGTTGCTGCAATTGTTATATCATAGGGGCGGGTCACCTAGCTAGGGTTTCATAACTAGGACAGTGAACCTTCACTTCAATGATATTTTCCTCATTATTTTCTTGATGGCTCTTTCTTCTTCTTCTTCTTCTTCTTCTTCTTCTTCTTCTTCTTCTTCTTCTTCTTCTTCTTCTTCTTCTTCTTCTTCTTCGTCCTCCTCCTCTTACAATTGCTCATACGACGTCTTCCCAAGTTTCAGCGGGGAAGATGTCCGAAAAACATTCCTCAGCCACTTTCTCAAGGAGCTGGATCGGAAACTCATCATTGCTTTCAGAGACAACAAGATCGAGAGAAGCCGGTCCATAGGCCCCGAGCTTGTGCATGCAATAAGAGGTTCGAGGATTGCTGTGGTCGTTTTCTCCAAAAACTATGCCTCTTCGAGTTGGTGTCTTGATGAGTTGCTGGAGATCGTGAGGTGCAAGGAAGAGTTTGGCCAACTTGTGGTACCGGTTTTCTACGGCTTAGATCCTTCCGATATTAGAAAACAGTTAGGAGACTTTGGTGAGGCCTTTCACAAAACTTGCAAGAACAGAACAGAGGAAGTGAAAGATCAATGGCAAAAGGCATTAACCGATGTGGCTAACATCCTCGGATATCATTCTCGAAACTGGTACTAATTTGTTTGTGTTTGGTTTTATCTTGAATAATTGCTCCTAACATGACAATATATTAATATTTGTTGTTTCATGTTTTGTGCATTGATCTTTCTTTTCGTTAGCAATAGCGAAGCTACAATGATTGAAGAAATAGCTAATGATCTTCTGGTCAAATTGAACTTAACTCCATCAAAGGATTTTGAGAACTATGTTGGCATCGAATATCATATTAAAGAGATGAGTTTATTGTTGCATTTGGAATCGGAGGAGGTGAGGATGGTTGGGATTTGGAGATCCTCTGGAGTTGGCAAGACTACTATTGCAAGAACTCTTTTTAGTCGGCTCTCTCGTCATTTCCAAGGTTACGTTTTCATAGACAGGCGTTTCGTGTCTACGAGTATGGAAAGTTATAGTCAAGGCAACCCAGATGATTATAACATGAAGTTGCATTTGCAAGAAAGATTCCTTTCTAAAATATTAAATAGAGAGGGCATAGAGGTAGATCACTTAGGTGCGGTGAGAGAGAAGCTAAGGCACAAGAAAGTTCTTATCTTTATTGATGACTTGGATGACCAAGTGGTGCTAGATGCCTTGGTGGGTCAATCTCATTGGTTTGGATGTGGTAGTAGAATCATTATTGTTACAAAAGATAGGCATTTCTTAAGGGCTCATGGGATTGATCATATCTACGAGGTTGGTTTACCATCTACCGAACTCGCTCTTGCCATGTTATGTCGAAGTGCTTTCAGGATGGATTATCCACCTGAGGATTTTGTGGACCTTGCTTATGAAGTTGTATTCCGTGCCGGTAATCATCCTTTGGGTCTCAATGTTTTGGGTTCGTATTTACGGGGTCGAGACAAAGAGGACTGGTTGAATATGTTGCCGAGACTTCGAAATGGTTTGGATGGAAGAATTGAGAAAACTCTCAGAGTCAGCTACGACGGTTTACATAACAAAA
This sequence comes from Sisymbrium altissimum, assembly GCA_900406495.1. Taxonomy (NCBI): domain Eukaryota; kingdom Viridiplantae; phylum Streptophyta; class Magnoliopsida; order Brassicales; family Brassicaceae; genus Sisymbrium; species Sisymbrium altissimum. The sequence goes on along the minus strand of OVBI01001115.1, from coordinate 24,540 downwards.
AAGATCAAGCAATATTTCGTCACATTGCATGCCTCTTCAATGGTTGGAATGTTAATGACGTCAAACAACATCTAGCAAATAGCAACTTGGATGTTGATATCGGTCTTAAAAACCTAGTTGATAAGTCTCTTATCCATATAAGATGCGACACTGTGGAGATGCACTGCTTGCTAGAAGAACTGGGTAAGGAGATTGTTCGTGCGCAGTCTAAAAAGCCTGGAAAACGGGAATTCCTGGTAGATGCAAAGGATGTTTGTGATATACTTGAAGATAACACTGTAAGTTTTTTTTTTATTACTCTTTTCATATATTTCACTTTATAAGATTTGAAGGATGTCATTTGATAAAAGATAACTTTTAGGTGTTTGTTAAGCTAATTGTTTCTCTCTTTTTATTTAATTATTGATATTGTATTTTCAGGGTAATAAAAAGATTTTAGGTGTAGTATTGGATATCGATGAGACTGATGATTTGCATATACATATACATGAGAATGCTTTCAAAGGGATGAGTAATCTCCATTTTCTAAACATTTACTCAAAGACCTGGGACCAAAAGAAAGAAATTAGATGGCACTTATCGGAAGGCTTTGACTATCTGCCCCATGAAATTAGATTTTTGAGGTTGGACAACTACCCGATGAGATGTATGCCTTCTAAGTTTTGTCCACAGAACCTTATTAAGCTCGAAATGTATGATAGCAAACTCGAGAAGTTGTGGGATGGAGTTCCTGTAAGTACTTTATTTATTGGATATTTGAATAATTATTTTACTTTAGATTGCAATCTTCAAGTGATGTGTAACCTACTTGCTCTTCAGTCTCTTACAGGGCTTAGGGATATGGATTTGCGGAGGTCTAAATATCTGAAAAAAGTTCCAGATCTTTCTACGGCCATCAATCTCGAAACACTTAATCTTAGGAGGTGCACGAGTTTGGTGGAGCTTCCATCTACTATTAAATATCTAAGTAAACTGCAGAAGTTGAACTTAAATTTCTGCGAAAATCTGGAGACTCTTCCCACTGGAATTAACCTCCAGTCTCTCACTCGCCTTGTCCTGGCTGGATGCTCACGGTTGAAGAGTTTTCCTCATATCTCAACCAACATTTCGGAGCTCCGTCTATGCAGAACGGGGATTCCAAAATTCCCCTCTCACCTACGTCTAGAGAAACTTGTTAAATTTACTATGTGGACGATGGAGGGTAGTAAATTGTGGGAACAAGTGCAGGTATGTACTAATCCTTTTCTCCAAACTTTTTGATAGTAATCTATATTATTAAAACAGAATTATAAATTAATTATTAACCTTTAGTCATATAATATATTACTAAAAATGCCATTGAATTTAATGAAAATATTAAAATTTCATTAAGGATAATTTAGATTAAACATGTAACTAAAAATATAGAGTACAGTAAGTATCATACATTTGATCACATATGATAATGTAGAGATTAATTGTTATATATAATAATATATAAATTATTATCTTTATTTTCTCATCTTTATCTTATTTACTTTTACTAAAATCATATAATTTATACAATAATATTTATGGGCGTATATATATTATGATTCAATTTAAAAATATATATATAATTTTTGATAAATGGTAAGAATACAACACATAAATTTATTGATGACTAAATTAAAAAATTTATATTAGTTTAATCAAATTAATTTTTCTAAAATTGTAAAATTAGATTGATAGAAATATTATAATAAATAATCTAATTTAATGATAAAATTAATTTGTTAAAATTAGTTGAATATCATAATATATTAGTACTATTAAAACATGAACATTCTTATTTAATTTAAGATAAAAATAAATATTTGAAAATTTTCATATTTATATTATTCAAATATATAATGTACGGGTTAAGATTAATTTTTTTACAAGTGTTATTCATTCAAGATTATTTTAATAAATATACAAAATATTTAGATCAGTATGAATTGAGTTAAAAAGATGAACATATTTTACTATAAATATTAAAATAAAATCTAAAAATGTAAAACTAATTAATTAGATGTATTATTCTATTTAATTAAAAAATTAAAAATTTCATTATCAAATGTTAAAATTAAAATATTTTCAATCAATACAAAACAGTGTAAACTTACATTATATTATATAATTGTTACAATGACTATTTTAGTTATTAGTCTAAATCAATCTCATATTTATATCAAGATAATTATATAACTAGATTAAAAAAAATTAAAACGATCAACAAAACCCAAATCATATGTTAATCCATCAACAAAGCCCAACAAAATTATCTTAACCATATTTTAAAATTGAGCATTTGGATCCAAATAAAATATATGTTAAATATTCAATTATTTAGATTCACATAAACAAAAATCTTTTAATTAAACGAAAATAAATAGAAATAAACTTAAAGATGGAAAAAACTAACCTTTATAAACAATGATATTTTTTTCAATTTCATTAAAATTTAGACAAATGAAAACATTATGATTTTTCCAAAAAAATTTCAAAGTATGTACAGTGATAAATTTTTTAACTCAAACTTTTCAAAACAGATGACCCAACGTAGATTTTGTTTAAAGTCTAAATTTTTACTTTTTGGTTCAGCCGCTTGCTCCCCTCATGACCATGCTGTCTCTCTCTTTGAAGCACTTGTTTCTCTTGAATATCCCAAGTCTGATAGAGATTCCTTCTTCATTTCTGAGTTTCTTTAATAAACTGGAGGATTTAAAAATTGGAGAGTGCATAAACCTGGAAACTCTTCCCACCGGAATCAACCTCGAATCTCTCAATTTCCTCTGTCTGAGTGGATGCTCACGGTTAATGACTTTTCCTGATATCTCAAGAAACATCTCATTGCTCTGTCTAGTAGGAACAGCGATACAAAAGGTTCCTTGGTGGATTGAGAATTTCTCTAGGCTCAGAGCCCTAAATATGAAAGGTTGCATCAAGTTAGAATATGTATCCTTGAACATTTCTAAACTGAAAGATCTTGAGGAGGTTATGTTTTCAAACTGTGGGTGCATTGACTGGAGTTGATTTAACTGGCTATTCGAGCAGGGTGGCGATGAAAGCAGACAATGAGGAGACCTCCTCATCTGCTCCAGTTGTTTATTACCCCGACGTCAGTATAAATTTCTCTAACTGCATCAACTTGGATCAAGAGGCTCTGATCAAACAACTAGTATATTTCAATGCACTAATCCTATCAGGTGAAAAAGTGCCTTCATATTTCACTTACCGAACTACAGGAAACTCACCTCTGTCCATCCGTCTACCTCAGGCCTCTCTCTCTGAACGATTCGTCACATATAGGGTTTGCGCAGTTGTTGTTCTCAACTCTCTGTCCAGTGTTTATCCCACTGAATTATATATCAGGGTAAACTGTAGGTTCAAAGGCGGAATCGGGAAAGACTTTTTTCGTGAGAGGAGATTCTCTACATGTGAGAAGGGTTCTCATCTGTTTGTATGTGACTACGATTTCCCCGTAAACAAAGTGACTTCTCCTAAAGCTCTGATGCTCTACAAAGACGTGGATATACAGCTTCAAATAACTGATATTAGTGACTCTGCGTATGAATTAAAAGGATGGGGTCTACGACTCTATGAAAAAGATGATAGCAGTGATGAAGACATAGATGATAGTGTTTCTACAGTGAAGACAGCTACGATGATGATGGTGAACTAATCAATGAGACACCGATGACATTGCAGAGCCAAAGAGAAGCAGTAAGTGAATGCAAGTATAACTTCTAGCATCTTACATTCTTGTCCAAATTATACTTGTCATATAATGGATCATATAATGGATGACAATGGATTGTTTCTGCAGATGATGTGAGGACAACTGATCAAGAACCTATTGTCTCGCTCCATAGCCAAATGGAAAAGTTCTAATTAGGTAACTAAAAAAAAATCATAAACCTCTCTTATTTTAGTTCCAAATCAAATTGTGGCACAGAGTTTCACTAAGCATTTAATTGGTATTCAATTTTTAAATGTTGCCGGATTAAAATTGACATGTGGCTTGTAGTTGGCCGTACGTGTAGCTCTTCTTCTTAGCCAAAATCAAATAGCTCTCTTTTTACACTTAGTTTAGTGTTTCTTCCTATCTGATTTTCGTATGTGTGTGTTGTTGCAGGTCTTCCAGTTAAAAGCTGATGGTGTGGCGTTTAGGTTAATCCCGGAGTCTACTCAAGTGAAAGATTCCCTGAAAGTACATTGATTTGCCATTACAACATATCTTTGGATACTCAAAATCCACTTGTCACCATAGATACATCTACTGATTGACTGTCATCATTCATCACTGAGGAGCCTTGTGTTAGTTTGGTGCATGAGCATTTTAATTACCCTAGGTGGTTTGTAGTGGATTGTGGCTCTGTTAACAGCTCAGGAACTATAGTTGAGTCTATTAGCTAGAGATCTAGGAGATCACAAGGACGTTAAGGCAGAAGGAGAGTGCATTCTGGATTGGTATATATTGATTGGCTTGGGATTAGAAGTGTTGTATTTAGGGGGCTAGATTTCACCCTTGACTCAAATATATATATGTTTGTCTATTTTGTTTTTTTTTTCTTAAAAAACTTAATTTTGATTTTAGTAAGATTAAGACAAAGTTGTTCGTTTGCAGGTTGGTAGTGTCAGCGACTAACAATCATAACTACATATAGGTAAGGTTATTCGTTTCGCAGTCGCGCGATTATTCGCCGCGACTAAAATCAAGGGTATTTTTGTACTTTTCAAATTTTTGGTCACAAAATTTTTAGTTACAACGCTGAAAAATTTGATAATCAAAATTTGGAATCGCTACTCATTAGCATTTGGTTACTATAATTTGTCGCAGGCTTTATGACTATCAAATGAACAACTCTTAGTAGATGACGTTGGTCACTGACGCTAACAAACAAGACCAAAGCCATGCGTGATTTGAATAAAGTGAGTACATGAAGAAGAGGTTGTCAAAGTATATGAATATAAATGATAAGTCAGATTTCAGAACTGGTGATGCAACAAGAGTGATAATAACTAAATTAACCACATCGAAATAGTCAGAAAATTGGCTCCTTAAACTATAATGTATATGCTTGTATATTAGAATCATTTGCATATCCTCATTTTGAGTATCAAAATCCTTATTCTTTCTAAAAATATTAAAGAACAATGTTAACTAATCAATAAACGTTGTTGTATCAGGTTTTGTTGGAACAATCTTACAGATGAATAATAATTAATTCACACAGTTGTACATCATTATCAATCCACACGTACCCATGACTCTCTTTGCCCTTATTAAATCATTTCTTCCCATATCTCTAACCATTCATAATGCATATATATACATTCCACGGTGTGCATATATATCTTTGCAATGATAATATTCCATGAAACAACACCCGTACGTTCTAAGACTTCAAAAAGTTCCCTCATATTAACTTTCCTGAATGCAGAGCATTAATGTGGAGTTTCATTATAATCACTAACGCAAGTTTCAGCCTCTGCATCTTCCTTACAGGTTCAACGGATTCAGTGGCAACACAAGACGAACCTAAATTCTCGTAGGAACGTGAAATTTTTTTCCATTATCATCAACTTCTTCAGAATCAGATTTTCTTTGAGGCATTTCATCGTACACTTCACCAGCAACACAATTCTTTGAAATCATACCTAGAAGCTCTTTGAAATTTCAATTCAAAAATACAAATCCTACTCTATGAATTTGATTCCGTATATATTTTCATAATTTAATCGACCTGGATGAATCTCTTGAGAAGTTACCCAGGCTTTAATAATGGGTCTGGCCCAAATAAAAATCTAGGACATCTAATTTTTTCACGTAATGGTAATGGAATTATGGAAACCATTACAATGTTTCTTTGATTCATATTCTACAATCTAAACGGAATGAACCTAAAACTATCTTGATTACAAAAAGCTTTAGGAATTAACTGAAAGACCATGATCATGGGACTCTTAGCAAATTTTTATTATAAATTTTATCTAAGAATATTATAATTTCATTAATTTGTTTTTTCTACTGATGGTAAAACCTCGTTAGAGTCTAAAGATAGTTTATTTTCTTAAATAAAAAATAAAAATATATTGTATTAAATAAAATTTAAAATATACATGATAAGAATTTTTTTCGTAAAGTTAAAATTAAGAAAAAGTGAAAAATGTAAATAAAAAAAATTGGTGAATCATACATCGACATGTGGCACTAAGTATCCACTAAAAACCATTTTTTAAAATTCTTAATGGAAAACTGATTCTTAATAATAAAATTAATTTCCATTTAATTATATTTGTTTTTTTTAATAACCTCTATTGATCATGTGCTAAGGGATAATAAAACTGTAATTTGTGTTAAACACGTTGATATAATCAAAACCAACTCCTTCGGTTCCCAATGATTTGCTAATAAGCTGTACCGCGTGTGTGTCAAGTAGTAGCTGAGACACTTTGTGATGAGAGAGAATCCTTATCAATTTCATAATCTTTTTAATACATTATTATTAAATTTTATTAGATAGTATAATTAAAGATATCTAAATTAATCCCCTTGTTTCCAAATTTAAGTCTTTTTTTTTACCCACATTGTATATCATATTTTTTCTGGATTTGATATTTTAAGTTAAAAATTTTAATTTTTAACTATTATTATTATTGGTGTTGTTTTTACTATTTTTCCCAACTTCTTCAATTCTGTATGTTAATTTTTATTCATATGATTATTTTATTCTCTTCTATATTGTATTGATACTAAATTGTATATTTAGACAAATAAATATTTTAAAGAACCCTTATCAATTTCATAATCTTTAAATTAATCCCCGCGTGTGTGTCAAGCAGTAGCTGAGCCACCTTGTGGTGAGGGAGAACCCTTATCAATTTCATAATCTTTTTAATACATTATTATTAAATTTTATTAATAGTATAATTAAAAATATTTAAATTAATCCCTTTTTTCCAAATTTAAGTCTTTTTTTTACCCACATTGTACATCATATTTTTCTGGATTTGATATTTTAAGTTAAAAATTTTAACTCTTAATTATTATTATTATTGTTGTTGTTTTTACTATTTTTCCCAACTTCTTCAATTCTTTATGTTAATTTTTATTCATATGATTTTTTTATTCTCTTCTATATTGTATTGATACTAAATTGTATATTTGGACAAATAAATATTTTGAAGAGCAAAGATAATAACCAAATCATATGCTTTTATTCACCAATATTATATAACAAAAAAATATATACATATATAAATAAATAATATAAAAATATTTATAAATCTTATTCAAAATAAAATTGTCTCCAACATATACTCCTTATGTTTTTAAATAATACATTTTTGTGTTTTCACACATATGAAGAAAACATATTAAAGTTTGTTAATAAATGTATAATTTTCTATGATTACCAATTTTCAATAACTTTAAAGCAATAGCAATCAAAAAATTCAATTAATTTTTTTGAAATCTATAATTTATTATTAATAATTGCATAGAAAACTTAAAAACTCTATTATTTTAAAACAATTTTTTAAAAAAACATTTATCTTTTGAAAACAGAGGAAGTAAGTTTTATTCAAAAACAATTATAATTTAAGATATTTAGAAAAGATTAACTTTATTTCTATTATTAAGTTTAATATAATTTTTAAATAAGTAATTTATTTTATTTATATTTTCTCTGTTTTATTTAAAAGGGGTTTTAGATATTTTTGTGTTTTTTTATATGAGTTTCTCACATTTCTATGCAAAATTAATCATTAGTAGTGTGGGTACTATCATAAAAGATTAATACTTCTCTTTCTAAACTCATTTTAATTGGATAATTAAATACATTTTTGGTAATAGTTAATATTTTAAGCAACAACAAAAAAATTCTTAATTCCCTTATTTTTACCAAAATTGCAGTCCATAACCAAGAAAAAATCTTAAATTTAAAAATATCCAACCTTCCTTCTCTCTCTTCCTTTCTTTTCCTATCTCACTCTACCTTCTTTTCAGAAAACTAATCTCATTTTTTTTTTCATTTTTTGGTTATTTATTTAAAAACCCCTTTAGAAAAAAAACCCCTTATATATAAAATAAACAGAGGGAGTGATTAACTTAATAAATGGCCCTTGTGAAAGATAATTCTAGTTATGCCACAAGTATCAAAGTTGTACTATCAGATTTTCTCTGTCTTCATGAGTTTTTGTTCTCATATTGCTTCAATAGAGGTATACAAAACCTTCCTTTAAAATTTGATTTTTGTTATTATTTATTAAAAAAAATTATATCCACTAAAAATTCAGAACATGGTCTCATAGAATTCTAAAAAAGCATAACCAAACTTTATATAATTAAATTAATAAGATTTTAATTTGATTGTCATCTTTTTTTGCTCATGTATTTAGAAATTTGGTTTGTTTATGTACATATGAAAAACATTAAAGATATGGTTTTAAACATTCCAGTATTATAAATTATATTATAATTTTATCATATACAAGCTATTAGGATGATAACATTTGTTAAATTAGATGGAAATTTATTAAATTAGATTTAGATTATTTGTAATAATATTTTATTTTATTTCTTAAAAATCATCTTCCCAAGGAAAACAATAGGGTTCAAATCTATCTTGAGGCATACGACACATAGCTTGGTGTTGTTGGTCTCTTCCGACCTCCCAAATACATTTTTTACAGACTGAAAACTCTCCAAATGGATTATCATCTCTTGATACTTTGAATATAGTAAAATAGTGAGATCCACCTCCATACCACGTAAAATGGCAACGGAATTTTGTAGATTTTGAAATGTTAACATGAAATCTGAAATCCCAAGTATGATTCCAAGGGATATGGATTATACCAAGATCATCCTCAGAAGATTTACAGTGTACATTCAGAGTCTGTTTGTTTGCTACAATGTTGCGGATCACGACTTGTTTTCCTGCTAAAGGTAAGAAGCCATCATCATCACCAGATCCCGATGCTGGCCCTTCCACTGCATCATTTGAAACATTAAAAGCTGATGCAAAAAGAACAATATTAAATGAAAACATTAACATTAATATATAATGATGTTTATTGGAGAAAGCCATAGTTATTATATGATGGTGATTATTAGATGAAATTTAAAATACACAGTGGTTCCCTATTTATAGATGTTAACAAAATGTAAATTTATTTGTTATGGTAGGTAAGATTGAGAGTCTATATTTAATTTATGATAGTATTGTATACTTGGACATATCAATAAATACAAATTTAAACAAGGATATAATATTATTTTCTAGTCAAACTAAATATAACAGTCCACCCTAAACAAATAAATGCAATTTTTTAAAAAATCTTTTTTTTATATATTAACAAAAATATATATACACTTTAAGAATATCAAAAATACATGTGTATATGGTTTTCTTTTAGATAATTGACAGTATATTAGTTTTTATAGTTGAACAAGTTATCACATTTCCTTTTTTATATACTTGAACAAAATATCACTACAAAAAAAATGTCATTTGCAATGAAATTGTGAAGATTTTGTTACAAACATAATCCCCCTTGAATTTACAAGCAAATCCTTTACAAATTCACAAGGAAAACAGATGTTGAAAATTTTTCGCTAATCAAATTTACGAGAGAGATGCACAAATTCTTTGCAACAGAATCAAATTTGTGTAAGTGTAAGATTCATAAGTTCATTGCGAGAGATTCACAAGTTCTTTGCTAGTAATGATTCCTTTGCAAATATATTGTTGTTTTTTTAGTATATCTTGAATATGCATGTTTTGCGTTTGAAAATATTCTCCAGATCTATAAAAAATTATTAAAACGAGAAAATTATCATTTAAATCCTCAATTTTCTAAAAAACAGAAGTTTAAATCACTAATTTTCTAAATGTCATTTAAATCCTAAATTTTTTTTATTAACTTTTTAATTAAATAATGAATTTTTGTTGATTTCCAAATTAAATAATAAACTTAGTATTCTCCAGATCTATAAAAGGTTTCGTAAAATGGTATGACATTGAGATCAGCATATGGAAAGAATTGAAGGGTTTGGTAGGACTACCAAAGTTCCCTCCCCATGCTTGTATTAGATTGGTTGATTATGGTGGAAAGATAGCGATATTTTGGGAGGAGAAGTTTATTTATCAATATTGGAAGACAGTTACGTGTGGGGTGATTGCGCTTGAAAGGCACAACAAACCTTTTATAATTTGGGGAAAATTTGAGCGGTTTGATGATGTGCAGTTCCCTCTAGGATATAATGTGGTGGAGGTTCTTGCTGCTACTCTTTGATGAGTGACTTTGTCTCTTGTTTAACTTTGAATCGTTTGAAGTCACTAGTTGATGATTATTAATTAAGTTTATTATGTGACCAATAAATGTCTCTGAAGCTCATTTTATGTCGGATAAACCTGAGTTCTCTTTACATTCATAAAACAAACATTTCAAAATATTTGATTGTTTATAATTTTATCGGTTTACTTTATGCAGCAGAATGAGATTTTGATGTAATTTGTAAAGGGTCAGAACAAAAGTTAATAAAGACAATGTTGCTAATGCTAGTTGCTACTGCCTAATCCGGACTCTGTCTTCTAATTTTATAACAAAAACTTCTTTTCAGTTTTCTCTTAATCCTCTCATCAGTAAAATTCAAGACAATATTTTTAATTTTGTTGAGAAAAAATGCTCAAAAAACAATAGTTTCGTACTAGATACTAAATCCAAATACACATGCATGGTAGTAAGTGAAACTTTGCTCTTTTAACTATATTTTAATTGTATATTATTGCCATTTCATCTCCTCATTTTGATGATCAAAATCAGTGTTCTTTATAAAAATATGAAAGACCAATGTTAACTAACCAAGAAACGTTTTTGTATCAGGTTTTGTTGTAACAAACTTACATCTTTCTCCTTCGAATAATTTTTTATTTCATGAAGTTTAAGGTACGATCATGGTTCAGTTTGAATTCAATGGCATAGGAACAAGCCTAAATCTCTTCTTTTCACGAAAATATAAAAGAATTGATGCTTAAGTTAATATAGGAGATGGGTTGATTTGGAGTAACTAACAAAGTTTCGTAGAATTTTTTTGTTATCTAACTATATATGAACCCAATGAGGCTTTGAAATGTACATATATATACTTGAACGAGTTTTCTGCACCTCTTAATTAACAAGATTATATTGCAGAAACACAAACAGAGATACATAACACTAGATAATACAGAATATATTGCAAGTCATACGATGAAGATGATCTGACTACTCTAATAGTCAAAATTTAAGATCTCCTTTCACAAATTTCTGGTTTGAATTGAATTTCTCAGCTTCTCTTAATATTTTCAGAACTTACTTGCATGAACAAATGCAGATATATAGCATGCAAGTATGCAACTGCACTTTTTTGAAGATGGTAGAGATGAACTAAACCTTTATCAAAGATAAACATCATTCCATAATAAAAACTTCGAAAAATATAGCGAAGAAGGTATCGTTAGAGTGAAAATTTTAGTTCGTTTAGTGCATATGGCCTTAGAGAAAAATCAGATGAAGAATAATTCATTCATTTGTACACAGTATCAATCCGTTTCCTAACCATGTTCCCATGAATCTCTTTGTCCTTATTAAATACATTCTTTGCCATGTCTCTAACAATTCAGATAACACATTTATACATTCCACTTTGTGTGTACCTTTACATTGATAATATTCCAAGAAACAAACACCCTTTCTAAGCATCACTTCAAAAACTTTCGTCACACTAACTATTCTCTGAGAAAACCGAGGTGGAACCTACTGCAGTAGGCGCATCTAACATGCTAGTCATCAACCAGTCTTATTTGTTGTTGTTGGCAATGCACAATATTCTGCAAATTGAATTTAAGAAAATAGATTTTCTTACAAATCACATAGTACAATCAATTTTTATTTTATTTAGATTGACATGTTCAACTTGAGTATCTTTAATTCATACAAATAAATAAAATTGTGTTTTTTTCCAAAAATAAACTACCAATCTCACTTATCTCGCTGACTTACATTACGTTTTTCATCTTTTACGGAGTTTTCCCCGTAAGTTAGCATTAAGATCTATTTTTAGTATGTGTTGAGTATATATATGATGTGCATGGACAAAGAAAAAGCACCAAGTTATCACGACATAGAAAAAAAAACAAGAAAGTAAGGTTATGCAATAAACAGAAATAACCTTTTATTCATTTCTAGAATCATGAAGTGTATTATTTCAGTTATAGTTTTATGTGTCATTATGTTCCACGTTTCGAATAATGTGAAAGGTAACATATTATTCATTTTTTATTATTCCTTTTCTATAAATAAAATTGGTGTTAAACCAAACAAAAAGAGAAAAATGTAATAAATATGTTGTATCTAACATTAATTTTTATTTGTTTTTTTTTTTGGATAATTATTTAAAATTTGTAGAAGTGAATGGACAAGATCCTAGTCCTATATGTAAAGTGTATATGAGATATCCTGGAAAATGTGGCGCTGATGGAAACAAGAAGTGCCAACAAGAAATGAAGTCATCCACTACAAAATATAAGCGTTGTGACTGTAAAGACACCTATTGGAAAGGTAGAGAGCACCATGACTGCAATTGTTATATAAAACTTCCTTGTCCGCAATAGACTTTTCTGGTTTCGATAATGTGCTAGATTTTACCAATAAATAAAAGAAGAGAGAATACTTTTCTAAGTTGATGTGGTTCATGATATATTTTTAGTCATTTAAAAAAAAACATTAATTGCTTTTATTTTAAGAAAAATAAATAAACTTATAAATTAATTATTCAAAAGCTTTCTTATCGCAAACAATCTATTTCTTCTTGTTCAGTTTGTCCAATTTTTTATTTTAATCATCTAAAATTTTCATTAAAACTTTTGTGATCCACAATAGAATATCTAAAAGACAGACTCCAGAACAAATCAAAACTATATTAAAGAAAAACAGCATCAAAATTACTAATTAGGAAGAAATTAATACTAGATGCTACTCCAAGACTTTCTCTGAATCCAATCATGAAGCTAAGTTAGACCACCTAAAACATGATAAGATTGAAATCATCCATCTCTTGTGACACTTTTGAAGATCTCCCGACCAATACTATTAGCTTTTGAGGTTTCTAGTTCAAACAGACAATTATTAAAAACCCTATCGGATTGACAAGACAGATAAATTCAGAACTGATTTGGAACTGAACGCAAATATAGATATGTAGCAAATAAACCCTTTTCAGTAAAAAAGAAGAAGATAAACATAAGAGATTATAAACTGAGAAAAGGTTTGCCCTATCAATGGTGTATCTACAAACTCGACTCGGTTCAGCCGAACCGTCTAAGATGCTAGTCATTAACCAGTCGTTATATTTGTTTTTGTTTGCAATGCACAACGTTCTGTCTATATAATCGACTTTTAATTAAATTAATTTTGGCAGCTTTTCTCACATATCAGTTATTATTGTTAAATTGAATTTTATTTTATTTATATTGACATGTTCAACTAAAGTTTTCTAAATATTCTCAATTAGTACAGCAAATGAAAATGTATTTTTTTTTTCTTTCCAAAATTAAACTACCAATTTTGTTTACCTCTCCCACTTGTCCACACATTACTTTTCCATCTTTTATGTTTTTTTCTTCCTAAAATATAGTTTTACTCTATAAGTAAAAAATAGAATAGGATTGAAGATGGTCTAATAAATTTGTATTTTTCAAATTTAATTGCTTTTTTGCTTCTAAAAATTAAATGATTTTATGAGTTGATATTCGAAAATTAGTTTGTTTTATCTCAATCAATTATTTTCTTATTCAGTTTTATCCAATTAATTTAAATAACGAAAATACTTGAGGTGTATATATTATCATCTCTTACTTAGGTCCTGTTCGTTCGCAGGTCGCTAACATCAGCGACCAGCGTCAGCAATTAAGTGTTGTTTGTTTAGTGGTTACAGAGGCTGTGACAAGTCGCAGCGACTGATGATTTAAAATTTCGATCGCTAAATTTTTCAGCGTCGCGACTAAAATTCCCGCGATCAAAAATTTTTAAAATTACTAAAATGCTCCTAATTTTAGTCGCCGTGATTAATTACAAAAAAGTGACTACGAAACGAACAACCTTAGCCACATATAATCGCGATTGTTGTCGTAGACTCTGATTGCCAACGCTAGCGACATGCAAACAAACGAAGAGACCCATATATTACATTTATGTAATGAATTATTTCATAAAACTTAGAGCCATTGTACCATTAAGTTGACTCTTCATATGATTACATACCTTTTAGTTATAGCAGATGTTGTTGGAAAAACATTGATAAAATCTTAAGAGGTACGTAATAAGCACTATACATCATGAGTTGAATTAATAAGTGTCTATATGAAGATGAGGTTGTAGACGTAAACGATATTTCGAATTTAAGATTTGGAGATCCAACATACACCAAAGCAAGAACAAACAGGTGAAAAATATGATAAGTAAACCAAACCAAGAACTCAAAGAGGTTGTTTCAGGAGTTCCTCGATATTCCAAGCAGTACAAACACAAATGAAGAAGCTTCAAGAGCTTAATGGCCAAGAACAATATAGGGTAGCTGATAGACCTAAAGAAGGAGAAAACAGAGGAGTCGAGTAAAGAAGTGAAGAGTAGGCATTGTCGTTGAGTTGAGTCACTAAGTCAAACTCGTCAAGTTGTATAAATAATGCTTTTCTTGCGAGTTTGTTTGGGATCCGAAGAGTGTGCTTCGAGATTTGTTGTGGGCTCAAGATTTTTCGTTACTTGAGATTGTAATTCAGCTTCGATAATAAAAATAAAATTGTCTCTTGTCTTGCGATGATAACAGCAGAGGAACCAGCTCGATTCTTTAGTACAACATCAATCGAGGCTGTAAAGAGACGATACTCAGAAAATCTCCAACTTCCATTTTTCTTCTTAACCAGTAAAGTAAAGACTGCGGAAAGGATTGCGAGTTGCTCTAATCGTTCCAGCTTTCAACATCTGAATGTTGCTTTTTTTAGCGATATGAAGCTGAACATTGCTTAGAATCGAAAAAAAAAATCAGAAAATGGGCTCTTTTACCATTAAACTGAGAAAAAGGTTTGCCCTACCAACGATGAATCTACAAACTCGATTCAGTTCAACACCAACTTTGAACGCCGTCTGAGTCGACGACTAAAGTACTTAGTGCAGCATGTCCGTCTAAGATGCAAGTCATTAACCAGGCGTTATATTTGTTATTGGCAATGCATAACATTCTGTCTATATAATCGACCTTTAATTGAATATTAAATTAAAGTGGGCAGCTTTTCTCAGATATCAGATATTATTGTTAAATTGATTTTTATTTTGTTTCTATTGAAATGTTCATCTAAAGTTTTCTAAATATCTTCAGTTAGTACAACAAAAATAAAATGTTTTTTTTTCTTTTCAAAAATAAAGTACTGATTTTATCTACATCTCTGACTTGGCCACACATTACTTTTCCATCTTTTACGCTTTTGTCTTCCTAAATTAATTTAAAATCTATTTTTAGTGCGCATTTTTTTCTTTTCTTGTTACCGTGTATTGACTATTGAGTATATATATAATGAGTATTAAAACATAANAAAAAAAAAAAAATATTTAAAAAAAAAAAAAAAAAAAAAAAAAAAAAAAAACAAGTTACTCAATAAACGGAAACAACCATTATTCATTATGAAGTGTGTTATTTCGGTTATAGTTCTCTGTGTTCTCATATCCTTCGTTTCTAACATTGTGAAAGGTAAGATATTATTTATTTTTTCATTTGAATCTATATTTGAAATATTGATTATTACTAGAAACAGATCTGATGTTAAACAACAACAGTAAAAATAAAAAAGCAAAGGTTAAAAAATATTGCAGCAGCAATTGTTTAGCCAAAATCTTTATATACAATTAATTTTTTTTTTCTTTTTTTTTTACTGTTTAAATTTGTAGAAGTGAATGGACAAGAACCTGAATCTCTGTGTAAAATGTATAAAATGTATCCTGGAAAATGTGGAGCTGATGGAGTCAAGAGGTGCTACGACAAGATAAAGGCACAATTCCCAATATATAAGCACTGCGAGTGTAGAGACACCTATTGGCGAAATAGGGATAACATGTCATGCTACTGTTCTAGGAAACTTGATTGTCCACCGGTATAGACTTTTCTTGTCTCAGTAATATGCTATATTTTATTAATAGCTTGATGGAATAAACTCTTCTCGTCTCAATAGATAAGAGATAAAGGGAGAAGAGTTTTTTTTTTTTTAATATGTTGATATGATTGACAATCTATTATTACTATTCTTAATAAATTTGTATTTTTTTTTCAAATTTAATCGTCTTTTCTTCCAAGAAAATTAAATAATTTTATCAGTTGATATTCAAAAAGTAGTTTGCTTTATCGCAATCAATCATTTTCTTGTTCAGTTTTATCCAATTAATCTAAATTCTAACATACAATCTTAGGCGATAACAAAAATACTTGAGGTGTATATATTACCATCTGGTCCATCTCTGACTCACTCTTTTGTGTAACGAATTATTTCATAGACCTCGAGCCATTGTATCATCCAGTTGACTTTTCATATGATTAAATACCTTTTGAGTTATAGCAGATGGTGTTGGAAACACATTCACAAAATCTTAGAGGTACGTAATAAGCACTATACATCATGAGTGAGTTGAATTAAGTGTGTATATGAAGATGAGGATGTAGACATAATTAACCGATATGTCGAATTTGAGATTTGGCGATGCAACAAAGTGATGATACAGACACCAAAGCAAGAACAAACAGGTGAAAAATGTGAATAAGTAAACCAAACCAAGAACTCAAAGAGGTTGTTTCAGGAGTTCCTCGATATTCCAAGCAGTACAAACACAAATGAAGAAGCTTCAAGAGCTTAATGGCCAAGAACAATAGAGGGTAGCTGATAGACCTGCCAAGCTCCAAAAGAAGAGAAAACAGAGGAGTCGAGTAAAGAAGTGAAGAGTTGGCATTGTCGTTGAGTCACTAAGTCAAACTCGTCAAGTTGTATAAATAGTGCTTTTCTTGCGAGTTTGTTTGGCATCCGAAGAGAGTGTGCTTCGAGATTTGTTGTGGGCTCAAGATTTTTCGTCACTTGAGATTGTAATTCAATTTCGATAATAAAACTAAAATCGTCTATTGTCTTGCGATGATAACAGCAGAGGAACCAGCTCGATTCTTTAGTAAAACACCAATCGACGCTGTAAATAGACGGTACTCAAAAAATCCAACTTTCACTTTTCTTCTTAACCAGTAAAGCAAATTCAGAAAATGGGCTCATTTTTTATGATCAAAATCTTTGTTGTTTCTAAAATTTTCAGTGACCAATGTTAACTAACATCTGCAGTGATCAAGAACTCAAAACTCTCCTTTTTCTTTTGGAAATGGGAAATAAAGAAGAAAAAAAACTCCTAAAATTGAATCTTAAGCAAAATTGGGAGATGCAATGATTTGGACTAAACATTATTATCGCATTAGTCAAACTCAGTAAAACTGAGTAGTTATAATGTCTTAAAGAACATCAATTTGAGTTAATTGTTTCAGACAAACATTCAGAACTAAATTGCAACAAGAGAAGACAACTAACTGCAATCATCACATGTAACTACTAAACATCTAACAGAACGATTTAACACCAACACCAAGTTAAACTTCTGCCCGAAAATAGTTTCAACAACATTACATAACATCTAACTAATTAACTACTCAAAAGTAGTAGAACCCTTCTCAAAGACAAAACACAATTCAATTGTAATAAAAAAAAAAAAGAATTCGATTTTAACAAAAGCAGAAATCAGATACCGTTCTTTATTATCTCCATTATTAAGGTTTCTACAGTCCAGAAACCAATCCAGAAGGAACCAAGAACTCAACAACAATGGTGGAATCAATAAACTCACGAACCTTTGCTTTCTCCAAACTCACCAACTCCGTCTGAGAATCAACAGAATCCAACTCAGCCAAATCATTAAAAAACGCAATCGACGCAACCGAGAAACCTTTCGCTCTAGCAGGAGAGAAGTTCTCTCCAACAGTGATCTGCCCAATCTTTGGTAACTTCTCATTAAGTCCCTTAATAACATCCATAATCTCATCCTTACCCTCATCTTTAACGTTCTCTTTAACCTTAAGGAAAGTGAGCTTAGCAGCGGAACCAGGAGGAGGAGATAAAGCTCCGGGGACGTTATCAGCGATCCAGTCAACAGCCATGACGTCATCACAGATAGGTAACACGGATTCTTTAACGACGCGGACGTGATCTTGATGAGCAGCGTAAGCGTTGAGGTCTTCTTTAGATCCGTAACGGCTATGGAGGACGTGAGTGAAAGCGATGGGAGAGGATTTGACACGGTGGAGAGGTGCAGCGGAGATGTGGATGACTTGGTTTAACGAGACGAGTCCGTTGAGACCGTTCATCATTGAGGCGATCTTGGAAGGTTCGGTTTCGTCTTTGACTTTGAACAAGACGATGTGTTCGATGATCTGAGGAGGAGAGGAGGAAGAAGAAGACATTGAGATGGTGGAGAAGGAGCGTCGTGTGGTGGAGGAGGAAGGGAGGCGGAGTTTGATTGTTGGGGAGTGTTTGGTTGTTGAGAAAACGAGAGATAACGGTGAGGATAATAGCGGCCGAGCTCTTACAACGCAGATCATATCTCTTCTTTTTCTTCTCTTATCGTTTTTTTCGGCGTTTTGTGGTGATACTTCGGTTTCGATCGCGACTGTGTTGTTAAAACACAGTTTTGGTTGGTAGAGAAAATATTGGTGAGGGTAATTTGGGGACTCGAGTAGGTTATATGGAGTTCGACTGTTCGAGTACTGAGAAAAACATGTCATAAAACTTTAAGAATACAAATATGGAGTTCTCTGTCTTTTTTTTTTTTTCACAAGCCTTTCTTCATTTATTTTAATCAAATATGTTACATACAAAAAAAAAAGTTAACCATAACTCTTTGATTATAAACATGAAACTAAAAGAAAGATAACCATAAAGCTGGATATATAGATGATATAAATAGTCATTATACCAAAGCAAAACATACAGTGTAGAAATGTCCTCGAATCATAATAAGTTGGAGCCACAGTAGTAAAACAATGCTAAGAGAAATTGAGAATGGGAAGATTAAACTCATATTCATGATTGTTTCTACAATTAATGTTTGGTTAAAAATCTTGAATTCGGCGATATTGATAAGTGCTAAACCTTTCAAAAATACAGAGATCGGATCATCTGTAATACACACTTTCAGATCACAAGTTACATGAACATTAAAATAGCAGCATTACACGGGCCATGGAGAGAAGAAAAATGGAATTGATCCCAAAATTGCAACAGCAAATAACAATTAATACATTTTACTGTTGTAAACTGTTAGGTGGATTGGTCAGAACCATCTAGTGTGTTCCGGAATCTTCCAGATCCGGATTTATTCTATTTTCTTATTGTATTAGGAATTGTCTTATTATGTATTTCCATTTATTATTAGGAAAAAGATAAATCTTATTTCCTTTTAGGATAAAGATTAGGAAAATGAAATTTCATTTTCTCTAAACTTTCCTTTTATCCCTCTGTATAATCCTTATAAAATGATTCATTATCAATGCAATAGACACACCTTTACCCCACGAAATCTGTAGTCTTTCTCTCTAGGTTTATAACACGTTATCAGCACGATAGCCTCCGGTATTCAAAACTCTAAGTTCCAACCTAAAGAGAAAAACCCATCCGCAGTACCACCGACCAGTCGTACCGCAGCACGTTCCGCGTCCCAGCGCACGATCCGCGTCCCGCAGATCATCAGCACGACGCAGCGACCAGCAACCCGCAATCCCGACCAGCGATCAGCAATCCTTCCCGCGTCCCGATCAGCGACCAGCGATCAGCAATCCTTCCCTCGTCCCGATCAGCGACCAGCGACGGACCGCAACTCCTTGGTGCAGTATCTTCCTCCGGTTTTAAATCTCATCTTCTTTTCTAATCTGTTTAAAACAAAACAGAGGTTTGCAAGGTAAGTTTTCAAAATCCTAAAATCAAAACCTTGAAATCCTAATTCTTTAAAACCGAATTTGACTGCATCTTTTAAACTGCTTTAGCTTGCATGATATAATTGTTTAAGTCTATAACCTAGAATCATGTATGCTAAGTTGTTTGGTAAGATAGATTGTTTAATCATGGATTTGATTGTTTTAAACCATAAACCTGAATACTGATTGCATGTTTAAAATAATCAAATCCTAATTCTGGAATTGGTTGCTTGTTTTAAAACTGATCAAACCCCTTCATAACCGAATTTGATATGCATATTTTAAATTGATCAAACCCTCACATACTGAATTTGGTTGCTTGTTAAAATTGATCAAAGACTCATATTGAATTTGGTTATCTTGTTAAAATAATTGAAACTCTAAAATCTGAAATCATGTGTGTTTAATAAAGCATGAAATCCGAAATTTTGCATGATTGTGTATGGGTTTTTGCAAACCTAAAAGAATATGACATATGATTTCAGATGTCCACAATCAATAGCTTGGAATTCTCTGTCCTAAGTCTCTCTGGAGACGATTACCTTCAATGGGCATTGGATATTAAGATCCTCTTAAAGTCTAAGGGACTTGGCGAATGCCTTATTGAGGACAATAATGAAAACGAAACAAACAGATACAGGGCAATCCTCATCATTCGCCATCATCTTGTGGAGAATCTCAAGAAACAATATGTAACCATTGAGAATCCCCTAGACCTTTAGAAAGCGTTAAAACGCAGATATGATCACCACAGAACGGTGTTACTTCTAAAGGTCCAAAGTGAATGGAGGGATCTAAGATTCCAGGACTTTAAGTCCGTGGATGAGTATAACTCAGCTATGTTTAATATAGTTACAACATTGCACCTATGTGAACAAGAGATATCTGAAAATGATATGCTAGAGAAAACTCTCTCTACCTTTCACACAAGCAACATATTGCTACAACAGCAATATCGTTCAAAAGGCTTCGAAACATACTCAGATCTAATCGAATGCCTGCTTCTACCTGAGCAAAACAATGAGTTACTTCTGAGAAACAGTGAGAAGAGACCTCCTGGTGCAACCCTACTTCCTGAAACCCATGTGGTCACGGAAGAGAAAGAGAGTAACCATGTCCAAAGAGAGCCTAGGCAATATAGAGGCCGTGGACGTGGTAGATGGCAAAGAGGAGGCCGTGGTCGAGGGAATAATCACCCCTATGGTCGTGGTCCTTCCAACGGGGGCCGCGGGTACAAACCCGACTCGAGCCGTGGTCGAGGACAAGGAGGCCGGGGTGCCGCGGGACAGCCCAGACCGCAACCTTCGACCAGTTCAGCATGCCATCGGTGCGGGATGACAAATCATTGGGCAAAGAACTGCAGAACTCCCAGGCACCTTGTTGAACCCTATTTAGAAAGTTTAAAAGGAAAAAACCCAGAAGCCAACATGGTTATGCATGACGGAGATGGGGACTTCGATCATGACCAAGATGACTCACTGAATTATGAAACTTCTGATTTACTTAGAGAATCCAGCTGATTGTTATATTTTCGTTTTTACATTGGTGTTTCTTTAAATTTGGTGTTTACTATTTATTTTTAAACTTATGCTATTAAACTTAATGATATAGATGTTTTATTTTAAAAGTCTCTAAAGTATAAATCTTTTGTCTTTGAAGAATGAGTGATGATAAGGATATTTTCGTGGTGGATAGTGGATCAAGCCACACAATTTTAAGAGACAAAAGATATTTCATTAATCTCACTCTTAAAAGTGCTAATATAAGTATCATAGCTGGAATGGCTAATTTAATTGAGGGCTACGGACAGGCTAACATATTATTGCCTAAGGGTATGCATCTAGAAATATCTGATACTTTATATTCACCCAGCTCTAAAAGGAACTTATTGAGTTTTAAAGATATTCGAATGAATGGTTTTCATGTCGAAAGAAAGGGTGAAGGAACCAAAGAGTTCCTGCTGATTTTCGAAATTGCCCAAGGACAAAAGAAAGTCCTAGAAACCATTCCTCCAATCTCCACCGGCCTTTACTGTGTTAAAATCAGTATGATTGAGGCAAATGCTATGGTAAACAAAGCACTTTCCGAAAAATTCACTTTATGGCATAACCGGCTGGGCCATCCCGGTTCAAATATGATGCGGAAAATAATATCAAATACAAAAGGTCATACCTTGAAAGAAAGGCGAGTTATCCCGAAAAATCTCACTTGTATTGCATGTTCACAAGAGAAACTCATTACTAGGCCATCACCAGTAAAAGTGAATAAAGAGACAAAAAATTTTCTGGAAATAATTCAAGGAGACATTTGCGGACCAATACAGCCACCGTGTAGTACATTCTGTTATTTCATGGTCCTTATACACGCATCCACGAGATGGTCACATGTCTGCCTTTTGTCGACCCGGAACTTGGCGTTTCCGAGGCTTCTGGCCCAGTTAATCTGTCTGAGAGCCCACTTTCCGGACTTCCCGTTAAAGTCCATTCGTTTGGATAATGCTGGTGAATTCACGTCCCAAACCTTTAATGATTATTGTATGTCCATGGGGGTAAGTGTTGAACATTTTGTGGCACATGTACATACACAAAATGAACTGGCTGAATCATTTATAAAACGGATACAACTTATTGCCAGACCATTACTTATGAGATCACAACTCCCGATCTCGGCTTGGGGACATGCGATTTTACATGCAGCCGAATTAATCCGTATCAGGCCATCAAGTGAACATAAATATTCCTCATAACAATTGATTACGGGTCAAGAGCCAGACATATCCCATCTCAAAACATTTGGTTGTGCCGTTTATGTACCAATAGCTCCACCGCATAGAACTAAGATGAGACCTCAAAGGAAAATGGGGATTTATGTTGGATATGATACTCCCACGATTTTAAAGTACCTAGAGCCAACCACGGGTGACGTTTTTAAGGCCAGGTACGCGGATTGTCACTTTGACGAATCCGTCTATCCAGCATTAGGGGGGAGAAAATAATAAGCTGGTAAAGGAAATCACATGGGATCAACCGTCCATATCATGGCAGGATCCTCGGATTAAAGAATGTGAAATAAAAGTCCAAAAGATAATACATTTGCAACAGCTAGCTAATCAATTGCCAGATTCCTTTGCAGACCCGAAAAGAGTGACCAAGTCACATATACCAGCTGTAAATGCACCAGTACGACTTGAAGTCCAAGAGGGACGAATTCAAGCTGCTACAGAACCTACATCACGTCCAAAACGTGGTAGGCCCATTGGTTCCAAAGATAAGAACCCTCGTAAATCTAAGAAAGATACTGGAAATCAAACCGTGGTTAATTCCGAAGCAAATGGAACACCAGACATAGAGGAACTGACGGCACCACCAATTGAAGCTCGGGACGCCGAGCCTCAAGGGCCTGAAATTCTGGATAACAATGAGATCTCAATAAACTATGTCATGTCTAGGTTACAATGGAATAGAAATGATGTCGACATCGATGATGTATTTGCATATGCAGTAGCACTTGAACTTATGAATGAGGATCCAGAACCCACGTCAATATTAGAGTGCACTCAAAGTAAGAATTGTGGTAAGTGGAAAGAAGCCATAAACGTGGAGTTAAATTCTTTAAGTAAAAGGAATGTTTTTAGACCGATAATTTGGACACCCTTCGATATAAAGCCAGTTGGACATAAGTGGGTCTTTGTGCGGAAAAGAAATGAGCACAACGAAATTGTGAGATATAAAGCACGGCTTGTTGCACAAGGATTCTCACAAAGACCAGGAATTGATTATGAGGAGACATACTCTCTTGTGGTGGATACAACAACTTTTCGGTTTCTCATCAGTCTGGCTATAAGAGAGAACCTTGATTTGCGGCTAATGGACGTAGTGACCACATACTTATATAGTCCACTGGATAGTGAAATTTATATGAGAGTACCAGAGGGAATTGAGCTCAAAGATAAGAGATGTGCCCAGGATCAACATTGCATGTGGTACAATAGACTAAAACAGTCAGGTCGTATGTGGTACAATAGACTAAGTGAGTACCTAGTGAAAGAGGGCTATAAAAACGACCATATAAGTCCCTGCATCTTTATAAAGAAATTTGCAAAAGGGTTCGTTATAATTGCAGTATATGTGGACGACATGAACATACTTGGAACCTCTGCGGAAATCACCCAAACAGTCGAATATCTAAAGAAAGAATTCAAGATGAAAGACCTAGGCAAAACGAAATTCTGTTTGGGATTGCAACTTGAGTACATAAAAGATGGAATCCTTGTGCATCAAATGGCNAGAAAAAGTACTCAAGAGATTTAATATGGACCAATCTCACCCATTATCTAGCCCCATGGTCGTGAAAAGTTTAGATCTAAAGAAAGATCCGTTTGGTCCGAAAACGGACAACGTAGAGGTCCTTGGTCCCGAAATGCCATATCTAAGTGCCATAGGAGCTTTGAT